>JACEHZ010000254.1:0-250000 GCA_017893485.1 Hemerocallis citrina
GGATCTCCAATTCTTAGATAGGGTTTCCATCAAGTATCCTCTTTCGTCATAGGCTTTAAACCCATTCCTCTTGATGATCTTACAACTTGCTCTCGCGACAAACCTTTAGTAAATGGATCTGCTAGGTTGTCGGCAGATTTTATATACTCTATAGAGATTACTCCATTTGAGAGCAGTTGTCTAATGGTTTGGGTTGCCTTCTGATATGACGAGACTTACCATTATACATACAACTCAGTGCCCTTGCTATAGCCGATTGGCTGTCACAGTGTATACATATATGATTCCTAGTATGACGTCTGCAACTCCTGGAAACTTTGATTCCTAGTATGACGTCTGCAACTCTCAAATCTTTCATATCAAACTTGCCACTAAGCATGTTCTTAATTTGTTTGTTAATGTCGTTATTGCTCCCAATAATGAGCATCTCATCCACATACAGACACACAATGTATCCATTTGGAGTATCTTTGATGTAGACACACTTATCACATTCATTTATTTTGAAACCATTTGACATCATAACATTGTCAAATTTTGTATGCCACTGTTTTGGAGCCTGTTTCAGTCCGTACAGGGATTTTACAAGCCTGCACACCTTGTTTTCCTTTCTATGAACTACGTAACCCTCAGGTTGTTTCATGTATATTTCTTCTTCTAAATTCCAATTTAGAAATGCAGTTTTAACATCCATTTGATATATTTCCAGGTTACGTAGAGCTGCAATAGCTATCAATATTCTTATGGAAGTTATTCTTGTAATTGGAGAATATGTATCAAAGAAGTCTAGACCTTCATTTTGCCTAAATCCTTGTACCATAAGTCCCACCTTATGTTTCTTTATTGAACCATCTGGTTTCAATTTTTGTTTGAAAATCCATTTGCATCCTAGAGCTTTACATCTAGAAGGAAAATCGACCAACTCCCATGTATGATTTTGCATAATGGAGTCTATTTCACTTTTGATTGCTTCCTTCTACATAGGAACATCAGGCGTAGACATGGCTTCCTTAATTGTTCTCGGCTCATTCTCTAACAGAAAGGCCGTTACAAAGTCAGGACCAAATGACTTTGATGTTCTAGCCCGTTTACTACGTCTAGGCTTATCATTATCATGTTCTGGTTCATCAACCGAAGAGCTTGCATTTCCTTATTCACGTGTACATTTGGGATACGTAGTATCCTTGTACGGAAACACGTGTTCAAAGAAGGAAGCATTCCTTGATTCCATTATTGTATTCACATGGATATCCGGTAAATCTGATTTATATACCAAGAACTGATATGCACTACTGTTGTGTGCATAGCTTATGAATATGCAATCAATCGTCTTAGGTCCTATGATGATCTGTTTTGGATTAGGTACTGCCACTTTTGCTAGATACCCCCACACTTTGATGTATTTATACGAAAGTACGTTACCTTTCAACAATTCGTATGGTGTCTTGCCAGTTTTCTTGTGAGGTATTTTATTGAGAATGTAGTTGGCAGTCAGCAACGCTTTCCCCCACATATTTTGGGGTAAGCCAGAATTCAACAACAAGGCATTCATCATCTCCTTTAGAGGTCGGTTCTTGTGCTCGGCAGTACCGTTTGATTCAGGTGAGTAAGGAGCAGTTGTCTGATGAACTATTCCATGTTCAGAGCAGAACATATTAAATGGTGCATCATATTCTCCTCTTCTATCACTCCTAACGATTTTAATCGTTTTGCCAAGTTATTTCTCAACCTCAGGCTTATATTCTTTGAATTTATCCAAAACCTCATTTTTGCTATGTAACAAGTATACATAACAAAATTTTGTGCAATCGTCTATGAATGTCACAAAGTACTTTTTGCCACCTCTGGTCTGCACGTATTTTAAATCACACAGATCCGTGTGAATTAGATGTAGAGTTTCTGTGTTTCTTTCTATAGAACGTGATGGAGTTTTAGTGAGTTTGGCCTCTGTGCAAACTTCACAATATTCGGTGTTGTCTAGCTTAAATTTTGGTAGCAAATTCATGTTAATTAATCTACGCATAGAATTAAAGTTAACATGGCCTAGCCTTTCATGCCAAATAGAAGAAGACTCAACAACATAGGTAATCAGAGTTATTTCATTAACTTTGGGAACAACAGGAACAATAGTTTTAGGGATGACTGTCATTACATTAAACTTGAATCGTCCATCCTTTACATATCCTTTACCCAAGTACACCCTATTTTTAGACAATATAAAATTGTCAGAAGCAAGAACAACCTTAAATTTATTTTTGCTTAGCAAAGATCCTGATACCAAGTTCTTTCTAATATCTGGAACATGCAACACATTTGTGAGTGTTAGTTCCTTGCCTGAAGTTATTTTCAGCACTATCTTCTCCGTTCCTGCAATTTTTGAGGTGGAAGAATTACCCATGAAAAGCTGTTCATCCTTGTTGCACTTCTGGTATGAAGTGAACATCTCCTTATCCGAGCAGATGTGCTTGGTGGCCCCAGTATCGTACCATCACTCTCGAGGATTGCACCCCACCAGATTTACCTCTGATACAATAGCACAGAGGTTCAGGTCAGAGAGACCGGTAGACAAGTTCTCAGCTATGTGTGCATGGAATCTGTCAGTCCCTTTTGCCTATCCAGTCCTAGCATCGTTGTTGTCCTTGCTGCGGCATTCAGAAATTTTGTGGCCCAGCCATACTTGTGCCATTTTTCAGCAAACCTCTTTGATGCCGGTTTTTTGTTCAATGCCTGTGGCAAGAACTTTCTCTTTTTTTCTTTCTATTCATGCTCCACCATGTTTGCCTTTTATATGGACTGATTTTCATAGGACCTGTCAGCCTTGTGGTTCTCCTCTTCGATACACAACCTGACAATGAGGTCTTCAAGAGACATCTCCTTTTGCTTGTGCTTGAGATAGTTCTTGAAGTCTTTCTATCCAGGTGGAAGTTTCTCGATGAACGCTGCAATCTGAAATGATTCGCACAACGTCATGTTCTCTACAGCGATTTCATGCATTATCACTTGTAGTTCCTGGATTTGACTCACAACTGTTTTGGAGTCAACCATCTTGTAGTCCAGAAATTTACAGACTACAAACTACTTGGACCTAGCGTCTTCTGTTTTGTACTTCTTTTCCAAAGACCCCCACAGGAGTTTGGACGTCTTGAAGACACAGTAGACGTTGTACAACGGGTGTACCAAGCCATTCAGGATGTAGTTCCTGCAGAGATAGTCACCCTGAGTTCATGCATCAACCGCAGCAACTGAGTGTGCATCCATTGGTGCCAGCATGGGGGCAGATTCGGTGAGAAACCTGTTCAGCTTCAAGATGGTCAGGTAGAACTGCATCTTTCCCTGCCACTTCTTGAATCTAGTTCCACTGAACTTCTCTGGTTTTTCTCCCACAATAATATGTGTGGGCAGAACGACCGAATGTGCCGCAACCGATTGTGTAGTCACTATAATCTCTGTTTTTCATTTTTTGTATTTTTGAGTGTATTTTTTATTTTGGTGTATTTTCTCTCTTGTATTTTTCTGAACTATATATTGGATTTGTTTTCAAAATATATTCATTTTAATTCATTTTTGAACTCCTTGTGTTTGATTGGTTGTCTTTTTGGTTTCATTCTTCATTATTTTGTTCTTTCTTTCATTTGGTTCTTGTCTTCTTTAATTTGTGTTCTTGGATGCTTGTGGTGGTGATTGGTTGTGATCCTATTCCCATTCCTATTGTTGATCCCTAATAGAATTACTAAAGCCAAATTAAAATCTCCAATCCTATTTGATATCCTATACAAATTGTATCCTATTAAAGCCCAATTAAATAAATCCTATTACTACTCCTAATTGTCCACAACCCAATTACCCATTAACCCTAATCCCCTTATATATATATATCTCTAATCCCTCTCCCTAAACCCTAATCCTAAACCCTAGCCTCCACATCTCCAAACCCCCGGCCTCTCCCCCTTCTTGCTTACGCCTGCAACCCGTCGCCGCACCCCCTTACAGCCGACGCCACCCCCCCAGGCTGCCGACCCCCTTCCTCAGGCTTGTACACTCTCCAATGCCCATCCCCTCCAAACCCGAGACCCCATCTTGGCCGACTAACCTTCACACCACCTCACCACCATATTACCCTTGCTCGTCTCTCTCATCCTCTCTCTTGGTGTTCCCTAGTGGCTGCAAGCCACTATTGTCGCCGTCTATCTTTGGATCATCTCTCTTTTGGTGAAGTTGTTCGTGTGGAGATTTTTCGCTCAAGTTGCTTGGATTCTTAGTTCGTGGATTTTCGTTCGTGGGTTTTGCTCGTTACTCTTGATTTTTGTCATTCTTCATCTTCGGTTAAGGCAAGTAACTTGTACTCCAATTCATTTGTTTGATACAAGTCAAAAATACCACCTATAGTATAGTTGGGTCTAGAGACGACTCTTGTTTGTGTTATGTTTGATGGGTTTCGTCTCTATTGTGAAAACTTGACCATAGTTGCCTTACGACACAATATGGACATGAAATAACTTAGTTTTTACCCGTTCTTGATTTGATCATGTATGTGAGACTTTTGTGAGAATTCGTGATTTGGTTGAGACCCATGTGATATACTTGGTGTGGACATGCTAGATACCTTAATTCATGATGTTTTAACACTTGGTAGACTTTATTTCATATTTGGTTGTGTTTTGAACAAGTTTTGTATAATATATGTTGAGTTGTTGTTAAAGGGAAAAATCTGTATTTTGTCGCTGATCTGTTTTGTTTGCTGTTTTGGACTGTCTTGAAGTCAGTATCTTAATTTCGGTATAAAATATGAGTTTTAGAGAATTTTGTCTATTTTCAAACCCCTCTAACCTTGCTTGATTTCGTTTTCGTATGTGTGAGTTATGACTGTTTTACTACAGAGGTGTCGATCCTTTCCAGATTTTGTTTTTCGATGATTTTGATGACTAAATGATTTGATACTGATGCTACATATATTATTTTGACCCAAAATATAGGTCAGTGTTTCTTTATCTAGTTAGGAATTACCCAAAATTTTGGTGAATTTTATTGAGGAGTTTTATATGCCATTTCATGCTCGTTTATGAAAACTATCCTTACTGTATTTTACTCGCTGTTTTGTAAAGAATCGTATTTTCACCATGATTCCTTTTACTGTATGAAAAATGTTTGTGAAATATGAAAGTTAGTATATTTTATTTATTTTCATATCCCTTTGGCAGAATTTGATTTCGTTTCACTGGTTGAGAGATATCATAGTTTTCGTACAGCAGTGTTGGGAATTCCAGATTTGCCGAACTATCATTTATTGGTGTTTTCTTATCTTTGATGACTGATCTAATTTCACTGGAAAATTATGAAACTTTATATTTAGATACTGGACATATAAGGGAATACCCCAGATTTTTCGTGGATTACTTATTGAGTTTTCATGCTGTTTTCCTGTTCTTGAATTCGTTTTCCTGATTTTTGGTTGAACCTATTTTCTGTATTCAAATCAGTTTTGAGCTGTGTTTTTGTGAATTAATATATGACTTATTTATACTCGCTGGATTCGGTTGGGAGTCTATTTTCTAGACGTTTCGATGGATTCAGATTTTCATGCTTGTAACATTGGAAATCACAGTTTTACTACTGTATGATCTTGCTGTCCTGAACTTAAGTTTTGTCTATTTTATTCTTTTATGAGATATCTTGCACTCGTACATGTTTAGTTTGCAACTTGAACTTGTCACATGATCATGCCATGTTATTCTTGATATATTTTGCACATATACATGCTTGTTTGACAATAATAATAAATAATCAAGTCGGGATTTAAGGGACAGATCTAATAGTGGATAATTCAGAAACGTGTACTCGGAAGGGGATCCTCTGATCTTACGTGATTACTTGAGACATGATACTTGACACGTGATTACTTGATACTTGCACGCAAGACACGATACTTGCCACCTGCACAAGTTGACACGTGATTACATGATACATGATACTTGGAGCTTGGAGCTCGATTACTTGACTTGTCCCCGAGTATACTACCCTCTATGGTCCACTATGAAATATAAAGCGAAAATATTTGTTGTAGCAACCATGTAAGGTGGGCTGCATGAAGTGCTACCTAGATAGTAATCACCACAAGACTTGATACATGATACTTGAACATGATACATGCTTGCTTGATACTTGGCTACATGATACATGAGACTTGAAACTTGACACTTGATACATGATTATATGATACTTGACACTTGATGCATGTTTACATGATACTTGATTACTTGACACTTGATTCATGCCATTTACACTTGTTCACTTTGCCATGCTAGTCGTTTATGTTGACATCATGCTTATACCATGTTGCTAGTTAGTTTTCCAATGTGCTTGTATCCTACATTATAAGTGGCACGTAACTTACAATTGATGGGTACTTGTTTTTCTCTTTTTCTCTTTCCTGCATTCGTTGAATTACAGATTTTGGAGAACAGGTTCCAGATGGTATCGGTGACATGAAGTATTAGTGCTGGATTTTATTATTATTAGTTCTTGTAGCTTACATGAATAATATTGTATTTTGAGACTTGGATTTATTCTTGTATTTGGGCAATGTGACCTAGGATATTGACTTATTAAGATCATGACTATTTGAGATTTATATATTTGGTTTCAAGTATTCTTGTTGGTAATTTGGCTCATTATGTGCATGAGGTTGATTCTTTTGTTTCCGACTCTGATGATTCTTGTGAATGTTGTAAAGATTTTTTAACCAGCTTATGGATGATAAACATCATTCGCTGGGCTTTTGTCGCGTATTTGTATTCCGTATTCTTTTTTGGAAGCGGGGCGTGACAGTCACATTTTGGGTCACTGGTGTTTCGGCACTGATAAGCCCATTGACACTTTCGATCTGTATGTTTTCCATGTTCTGAAACAGTTAGTATATAACTATTAGTTTTTTTTCGAAATGATAACAGAAACTGTAAAGAATCTTCAAAAAATATGTTAGAATAGAGGAAAATTTTGCTTTAAGATTGTCAGAACATTAATTTCATAAAACAGAAAATACTAACAATATTTTTGAAGAACCAAAATTACAGGAAGAAAAGAACAAACCAAAAGCTTTAATACAGAGTCGAGATGAAGATCTCTGTCCTTAAAGCAAAATTCGCCTCGTAGTGTGACGGTGGCTGGCGAATTGACTCCCATGATACAACTGTATTACCTTTTTCCTGAAGAGCAGCATCCTAACTTTAGAGATCTCAGCGAACCTGTTACTGTGTTGCACTCTCAGATTTTGAACCAGAGGGAGAAGAAGAGGAAGGAGATTCGGATTACAAAACTGTATCTTCTGGCAGACAGAATTTCCTGGTCTTATAGGAGAAGTGGAGCACATAATGGGAGGCTCCATTACTCTTTAACAGTAGAGTAATTACTCTGCTGTTACAGAGTAATGGTACCAGTTACTGAAGTTGAAAATCCACAACAGTATGAGTCGGAGCTGAAGCCGCGCCGGGCAGGGCGCGCGCGCACGTGTGTTTGTCATTTTGGCTAAGTCCTCTCTCCACTACACGTTAGTGATAACCCCTGGGCCACTCCCTTTAGTTCATTTTTTTAGTATATATACTAGAAAAAACTTTCCCCATTTTCGATATGGGACTATCCATTTTCTCCCAATATCCAAGTTAGTACATTTCGAGTACCCAACTTTGGACCAATATTTTTCATTCATACGGAATTCGTTGACACATGAGTACATCACAGAATAGTACTCGACGCGAGGAACATGATCCAATCAATTTTCGCCGCCGCCGGTGTCCGGAGCCCACCGGAATCCGGCCCGGAAAATCTGCAAAAACGTTTTCCAACAATAACATCACCAGTAAACAAGTTATACATTATAAACTCTGCATTATAACACAAGTTTTGGTAAAGATGATAGACTAAAAAAATCATATCTTTTTTTTTTTTTTTGGAATTGTGTTGCTTAAAAATCTAATTCTAAGTTAGGGGGTGGGGGTGGGGGTGGGGGTGGGGGTGGGTTTGGGAAGAGACGTGAGATTCGTGACATTAAGAAAGTGGGAGGGGAATAGACTGTATTTGAGGGATTGAGGTTTTTTATTTTGTTTTAATTTTTTAATAAAAGCATACATAATGCATGTGTTAGTTAAATAAAAATTCCTACTTTTCTTCTTCTTTCTCTATTTCAAAATAGAGAAATGAGAGAGTATAGGTTCTCTCTCCTATTAGTATAATATATAAATATAATATAATTATGAGACAGAGGGAGTACATAATAAGAAAGAGAGCGAGGGAGGGCACTACTAGCTCGTTAGATTGGTGACGGATGCATGAGTGAGAAAAGAGGGATCACTCGTATGCTTTCTTGGTGATAAAAAAATCACTTTGCAACTAAAGCCTGGCTAATGTTGACCTGCGTGCTCCTTAAAGCCTAGCTAGTTTATAAAGGCAAAGGAGAGAAATTAAAGAAAGGGACTATCTATCGCTCTTTCATTGGTCATTGCAATGAAGATCAAATGTTTGTGCAGATGATCAAGCGCATATATATATATATATATATATATATATATATATATATATATATATATATATATAATATGTGTGTGTTTTCTCTTTAGGAAAAAGAAGCAATGCAATCAGAGGGGAAAAGAGAGCACTAGCTCGGGGCCCTTGTCCATGTTCCTTAATTTGTTCAAGTAGAATGGAGGGAGAATAACTTTCCAAACCGTAAAACAAAGAAGACTTGCCTTTTGTTTTTTAAAAGTAGTAGTCTTTGCTAGCTGGCTTTTTGGTGCCATAAATCTTAGTGGCAAGGGAATAGCTACCTCCACTCCACTCAATTGTGAGGATTAATAATCATTGTGCCATGAGAAGAGAGACTGTGTGAAGAGAGAGTATGGTGAAGTAAGGTTCCAATATTGATAACTTGGATAACCCTGTACAAACTTCACTAAATGATGTTTCAAATTTAACTAAATTATATTAAATTTAGTATATTAGAACATTATTAACATTCAATAAAAAAATTCATCATAGCCTATCCATACATACAGTTCTCCCCTGTATAAATATCATTCAATGTATCAACATTTTCAATAATTATTCAATTAAGATTACTCATTCGAGGCAGTATAGTAAAAATGTTACATAAAACAAAACCTCCAAACTCAAGCATTTGATGCACTAAGGCGCCTCCAAACTTAATCACAATAATCATTCAACTGTTAAAATACTTAAATGACAATTATATATTCAACATAAGGCTTAAATAAATTGTCATTGGTAATAAAAAACTCCAATCCAAAAAATTAAAATGCAAATCATACCATTGAGATTGAGAGCAATTTTGACTCGGTGAGAGCAAGAGCTCATCCGATAAGAGCACTAAACTTAAAATTGTACAATTCTCATACTCCAACCCTATAATCAATCACCAAAACTCATAAAATTTTTTGAAAAAACCATCAAGCCCGCTTAACAAATTTGCAAATTTTGATTATTAAAAGCACTTCAAAATGATACATTTGAGATTGAGAGCAATGCTGACTCAGTGAGAGCAAGAGCTCCTCCAATAAGAGCACTAAACTCATACTTATGCATTTCTCATATTCGAACCCTCTAATTAACCACCAAAACACATGAACTTTTTTGAAAAAGTCATCATACCTACTTAACAAAATTGCAAAATTTGATGATTAAAAGAATCAAAATCATATCTTTTGAGAATGAGAGCAATTCTGACTCGGTGAGAGCAAGAGCTCCTCCAATAAGAGCACTAAACTCAACCTTGTACAATTCTCCTACTCTAACCCTATAATCAACCACAAAAATCCATCAAAAAGTTCGAAAAAACTATCATACCCGCTGAAACAATTTTACAAATTTTGATGATTAAAAGCATCAAAATCAACCTTTAAGATGGAGAGCAATTCTGACTCGGTGAGAGCAAGTGCTCCTTCAGTAAGAGCACTAACCTCAAAATTGTGCAATTCTCATACTCCAACCCCATAATCAATCAAAAAACCCCATCAACAAATTTGAAAAAACCATCATACCTGCTTAATAAAATTGCAATTTGTAATGATTAAAAGCATCAAAATCATGCATTTTTAGATTAAGAGCAATTCTGACTCTATGAGAGCAAGGACTCCTCCAATAAGAGTACAACACTAAAATCAAAATTGTACATTTTTGACACTCCAAACCTATAATCAACCACAAAATCAATCAAATTTTTTGAAAACACCACCATACCCGATTACCAAAATTACAAATTTTAATGATTAAAAGTGTCAAATTCATACCTTTGAGATTGGGTGGAATTCTGACTCAGCGAGAGCAAGAGCTCCTCAAATAAGAGCACTAAACTCAAAATTGTACAATTCTTATAATCCAACCCTACAATCAACCACAAAAACCCCAAAAAATAAAATAGAAAAAAACTTCATATTAACAAAATTGCAATTTTGATGAAAAGCATCAAAATCATACAATTGAGATTGAAATTAATTAGGACTCGTTGAGAGTAAAAGTTCCTCCAATAAGAACACTAAATTCAAAATTGTACAATTCTCATACTCCAACCTTATAATCAGTCACAAAAACCCATAAAATATTATGAAGAAAACCATCATACCCACTTAAAAAAATTACAAAATTTGATGGTTAAAAGCATCAAAATGATACATTTGAGATTGATAGCAATTCTGATTCGGTGTGAGTAAGAGCTCCTCCGATAAGAGCACTAAACTCAAAATTGTTCAATTCTATACTCCAACCCCATAATTAACCACAAAAATCCATCAAATATATTGAGAAAACCATCATAAATTGCTTTCCTTTTTCAAAAGATAGGAAGGAGAGATGGGATAGACCCATTAGCCTAGTATATAGTTTTAATGATCAAAGATTATGGCTGATAGAGTTGCACAATTACCTGATATTTACATATTTAAAATTAGAAATGGTAATAAATTAAAAAAAAATTAATATTAAATTGTGAATGAAAAAAACTGACCATAGTGATCCCTCGCAGAAAATACAACTCTAACATCACATTCAATAAGCCTAATGAACAACTAAACTGTAGTTTGCACAACAAATTCAATCTTAATTTTTTTAACATCATACTCATCCAACGGTTTTCATAGAAATATTTGTATAGCTGATAATGGTGTTATCTGTCACACCCCGCTTCCTAAAAATACGGAATACAAGCGCATGACAAAGCCCAGCGAATGATTTTCATCATTCATGAGCTGTAGGATCGACTCAGCATCATAATAAGAATATAACAAAATATACACAACCACGCATGCATGAATAATTTATTAATCAACAGAAAATAATTGAAACAAAATAATAATATCCCAAATTGTTTTCAAATCTGGATCAAACGATAAAACTCGGGACTAAAAGCCCATTACAAGATTCAAGTAACAAAAGAAATAAATAATTCAAAAATAAAATATTTAAAGCAAGTCTTCTCTCCAAACGAAGTCTCAAACGCCTGCTCATCAATTTCAGCAGGCAATTCGTCTCCAAAGTCTATATATATATATATATATATATATATATATATATGGAAATTTTTTAGAAAAAACGAGACATCTCTTAGTGCAAGTTAGGGCCGCAAATAGTACAAGAAAGGGTATGAAAACAAGTACAGGGAATATGAAACAAGATTTGGAATCAGAAATGTATAACATAATATAATAGGGATGCAACAAGTAGTGGGATTCAAGAAACTAGCTAACAATAACGACAACTCAAGTGACAAGATTGGGTAACAAGTACTAGTAGTAGAGCAAGTGGCAAGTGAACATGTAATGGTATCAAGCATCAAGTAACAAGTATCACATACAAGTGTCAAGTAACAAGTAACAAGTAACAAGTCTCAAGTAATAAGTCTCAAGTAGGGTATCAAGTGTGTACAAGTGACAAGTTAATTTTAAGTCTAATGTTTATTCTATCTAGGTAGCACTTCATGCATCCATACTTTTACTACATGGTTGCTACATACAATCAGTTACGTTTAGACCTAGTGGTGAATTTTATAGGACGGTGTACTCAGGTATCAAGAATCAAGCAAGCAAGGTTCATGAATACGAAAATAAAGTAACAAGTTCACGAACCAAGTACAAGTTCGTGAATACACTAACAAGTTCAAGAACTACACAGTGGGTTCATGAATACAACAAGTTCATGAGCCAAGTAATGGCTTCATGAATACATCAAGATACAAAAAGTTCATGAACCGATTACTGAAAAACACAGGCCCCCTTCCGAGTACACTTACCTATATCGCCCACTACTATGGTCTTTTGCTTAAACCCTGGCTTGTTATTTATTATTATTATTAACC
The DNA here is from genome assembly GCA_017893485.1 of Hemerocallis citrina. NCBI lineage: Eukaryota > Viridiplantae > Streptophyta > Magnoliopsida > Asparagales > Asphodelaceae > Hemerocallis > Hemerocallis citrina. The sequence continues at coordinate 12,356 of JACEHZ010000254.1, forward strand.
AAGCATGAAAGTGTGCGAAACAGGTCAAGTAAACATGGTCAAGAACATGGAACAAGTTTAAGATAATTATAAAGTATATTCGAGGGTCAACACAAATTAAGATTATCAAGAACTACGAGAATTGCAGTTCTGGACAGCATGACGTTACTGCACCAAAACTGCGATTCCCGTTGCTACAAGATGTCAAATATGGATCCGTCAGAAGTACTAAAAACTAGATTTTTACCCGGTTCCAACGCATATAATTAAGACACATAAAAGTTGTAGCTATTGTGTCAAAATAGCAAACTATACAGCATTTATGTTTCACCAGAATTTGTAATACTGAGTTTATACATATGAAACAAGATTGAAACGTCATTAATTAATTCTAAGAAAATTCGAAAATCTTCTCTAGGGTGTCCAGTATCAGCATACAAAATTTCAAGTGATTTACTTAGTGGTAGAATAGTTAAAATAATTGTAAACTAAAGTGGTGCAGCAGTTTTTATGAATCTGCGATTACCGACATAGCTGCAGTAAAACTGCGATATCTCCTAAACCGTAACTCGGAATTCGAAAATTCTAGATTTTATTGGAAACTATACACTTGGGGATACATTTCATATTCATGACTCAAGTTCAGATTCTGGTTTTATCGGGGTCGAAACAGCAAGCCAAAACAGGACAGAAACCAAACAAGACACTTTTTGCATGAAATGTATCAAAATTATACTAGTTGTGAACAAGTGTATCAATGAAGGGTTGTGAATCTTAGATCATGTGATAGATAAGGCGAAATATGAGATCATCAACGATAAACAAAGAGGAGTCACATTTACAATCTACTTGCAGTATTTTCAAGAAAAAACTTGTACTAGAAAACAAAATGTACAAGAAGATACTTGCCTTGGGGTGTAGACGATGAATCCGACGGAAGAATAACGTGAACGGATCCCGGCACGGATCTTGATGGCGATCAAGAACAGACCAAAGGATGGCTCAGATCGGATCTGATCAGATCTGGTGATGGAGGGTTGAGATCCGATCAGATGTGATGATCAGATCGGATCTGATCTTGAGGAGATTTGAAGGTTGAGATTCAAAGTAACTTCTCCCCTTCCCTCCTACTTCTTCAGCGACAGAGAGAGGGAGAGCTCCGATGGCGGCAACTGTGGGCGGTGAAGGCGGCGACCGGTAGCAGCGTCGAGGGAAGCTCGACGCAGGAATGAGGCGGCGGCTGAGGAGGCGGCAACAGTGGTGGCGGCGCTCTGTTCTTGGTGGGAAAAATAGGGCAAAGGCGAAATGGGTTTCAGCAGGGACGAGGATTATGGGGATGATGGCGAAGGCGAGGGAATGTCGAGGTTGCAAGGGTAGAGGTCGGAGAGGATGAGGCGATGTGGTGATGGCGAGTGGTGATGGGTAATGGCGATGGCGAAGTTGGGTTGATGGGTTCGGTGGAGGAAGATGAAGGTGGGGATTCGATGAGGGTGGCAACTCAACGACGGGTGTCAAGGAGACGGGGATGAAGAGGCGACGAGCACAGGGTTGGAGAAGGCAAGGTGATGGGAAATGGTGGAGGGAGAAGCGATGGGTTTGAGAGTGAAGTGAGGTGAGGAAGATGATGGTGGATAGGAGAGGAGGAGCACGACAGGGATGGGGTGAGAGTGGATCAAGGGAATGATGGCGAAGGGCTAGGGAAGATGATGAGGCGGCGGTTAGGGGTTTCGGCAATGGCGGAGGTCCAAGTGGCAGGGAGTGAAGAGCGGAGTAGGTGAACAGGGAAAAAGGGTTGGCGGCTGGGTAAATTAGTTAAGAACAATATTAGGTTTAGGGTTAATTAGGTTAGAACAATATTAGGTTTAGGGTTAATTAGGTTAGGGGTTTAAATAGTAGAGTTTTGGGTTTTGGGTATTTGGATAGCGGGTTTGAGTAGGATCCAAAAGGAAACTGAGTCAAAATTTACCACAGAAAAAATGAAATAGATGAGGTGAAACAATCAACTCTTCATGAAGAACAACAAATCAGAGCTGATAAGAACGATGCAATTGAAATAAATATTGGCACAAAATGGAATCCAAACAAATAAAATGATTTTATTAGAATTGGAAACAAAATACAGATTTCCAAGATGATGGACATAGTACAAAGAATGGAAAATACGGTAGAAAAATACAAATACGGGGAACAGGAGTTACAAATTCTACCCACCTAACAAGTAGAATTTCGTCCTCGAAATTCAGACAAGTGGTACATATGGCAACCCCCCCAAAGGAAAAGAAAGAACAACAACAAAACGAAAGCTACTGAAACAGATGGGAAAACATCTGTTGAATCTCCTCCTCCAATTCCCAAGTCGACTCACCCTGCGGGTGAGGATTCCAAGAAACTCGAACCATCTTGATGACCTTGTTCTTCAGCACCTTCTCATGCCTGTCTAAGATAGTAACTGGCGGAATCTCACAAGACAGATCTGGTCGCACAGACATCTCTGAATAGTCGATCACATGGCTCTCATCCCTGATGTATCTCCTGAGCTGGGAGACATGAAAGACATCATGCACCCCAGATAAAGTCGGTGGCAACGCAAGTCGATAGGCCAACTTGCCAACTCGCTCCACAATATCGAAAGGCCCGATGAACCTGGGGCTTAGCTTGCCTCCACCTCCAAATTGGATAACGCCTCTCCACGGTGATACCTTAAGGAACAGATGGTCTCCCACCTCAAATTCCAAGGGCCTTCTGTGGACATCTGCCCATTTCCTCTGTCTGTCATGCGCTGCCAGAAGGTGCTTCTTGATCTGAGCCACTGCATCGACAGTCTTGGTGATCAATTCTGGCCCCAACAATTTTCTCTCACCAATGTCATCCCAGCACACTGGTGATCTACACTTCCGACCATACCATGCCTCGTACAGTGCAACTTTAAGACTGGCTTGATAGCTGTTGTTGTAAGAAAACTCAACCAAGTGCAGGTGATCCTCCCAAGACCCTCCAAACTAAAGTACACAGGACCTCAACATGTCTTCTAATGTCTGAATGGTCCTTTCTGACTGCCCATCTGTCTGAGGGTGGAAAGCTGTAATGTACTTCAACTTACTCCCAAGACTGCTCTGAAGGCTCTCCCAAAACTGAGATCTGCACCTGGTATCTCTATCGGATACAATGCTAACCGGAATCCCATGAAGCGTGACAATCTCCTGCATGTACCTCTCTACGTGACTTTCAGTAGACTGACCAACTCTGAAGGGGATGAAGTGAGCACTCTTCTCAGCCTGTCGAAAATCACCCAAATGGCATTGTGACCCTTAGGATTCCTTGGCAAGGCGGTCACAAAATCCATGGTGATATGCTCCCACTTCCGCTCCGGAATGGGAAGAGGCTGAAGAAGCCCGGCAGTCCTCTGATGTTCTACCTTTACTTGCTGGCAGATCAAGCACTGAGACACAAATCTAGCTACGGCCTTCTTCATACTATACCACCATAAGTGGAGCTTCAAATCCCGATACATTTTGGTACCACCGAGATAAATAGAGTATGCCCACTGGTAGGCTTCCTCGAGCAATTTCTACCTGACTTCACCCTTTGGGACACATAGCCTAGCCCCAAAGCAAAGTGACCCATCTGAGTGAATGACCATAACGGTCTTTGAACCTGCCACAACTTCTGCTCTGAACTTATGTAACTGCTCATCACCAGCCTGTGCTTCCTTAATCTGTTCTACCAGAGACGACTGCAACTGAAGCATCATACAACTCCGATCGGTGCCCGGCATAATCACATTCAAGTCCAACCTTCTCATCTACTCAATAAGCTCCTTCTGCTGAGTCAAGAACATGGCGACTGGCCTCCTACTCAATGCATCTGGCACCAAGTTCACTTTACCAGGATGATACTGCAAACTGATGTCATAGTTGGCCTTCAACTCCAACCAGCGCCTCTGTCTCATGTTTTTCTCCTTCTGAGTGAAGACATACTTGAGACTTTTGTGGTCGATAAAGATTTTCACTCGGTCTCCAAGTAAGTAGTGTCTCCACAATTTCAAATCAATGATCACCGTTGCCAACTCCAAGTCATGAGTAGGGTATTTTTTCTCGTGCAGCCTCAACTGTCTGGACGCATAAGCAACAACCTGACACTTCTGCATCAACACTGCACCTAGACCTCTGCCTGAAGCGTCGCTGTGAATCACGAAGCCACTCGAACCATCTGATATAGTCAACACTAGTGCTAACGTCAACCTGCTCTTCAACTCTGCGAAAGCTTCACTGTAGGCCTCATCCCAAGCAAACTTCTGATCCTTCCCTATCAGTTTAGTCAATGGCCCAGCAATCTTCGAGAAGTCTTGGACAAATTTCCGGTAAAACCCCACTAGCCCGAGAAAACTTCTCACCTCTGAAACTGACTTAGGCACTGGCCAATCTTTAACTGCAGCAATCTTGGATGGATCAAAAGAGATTCCCTCGCCCGAGATAGTATGCCCCAAGAATGTGACTCGGTCAAGCCAGAACTCCCACTTGTTGAGTTTTCCAAAGAGCTGGTTCTCCCTCAGAGTCTGCAAGACTAACCTCTAATGTTCAGCACGCTCTTCCCGGTTCCGCGAATACACCAAGATGTCATCTATAATGACCACCACAAATCTGTCTAGGAACTGGGAGAAAACTCTGTTCATCAGGCTCATAAATACTGCTAGGGCATTCGTGACTCCGAAGGGCCTCACCAAGAACTCGTAATGCCCGTACCTGGTCCTGAACGCAGTATTCTGCACATCTTCTGCTTTCACCTTCACCTGATGGTACTCCGAGCGAAGGTCCAACTTCGAAAAGACTGCAGCACTACCCAACTGATCAAACAAGTCGTCAATCCTGGGTAGTGAATACTGATTCTTCACAGTGACACTGTTCAGCTCTCGGTAATCCATGCATAGTCTGCGGCTTCCGTACTTCTTATTAACAAACAGAACAGGAGCTCCCCATGGTGAAACACTAGGCCTGAGGAAACTAAAATCCAACAAACCCTGATTCTGCACTTTCAGCTCTGCTAGCTCAATCGGTGCCATCCTGTACGGGCTCTTCGATATCAGCACTGTACCCGGCTGAACCTCAATTCCGAACTCCACCTCTCGATCTGGAGGTAACCCAGGCAATTCCTCTAGGAATACATCCAGGAATTCCCACACTACAAGAGCCGCAGTCTCACAGCCTGTGTGCAACTCCATTGCACAACCTTCCTCGTCTACCACCTTCTTACCATGCCCAAGGGGTGTCTCCCCAGCATGGAACTCAAACTCTGCATGCCTCAGGATCTTGAACTCAACCTTCTTCGCTCGGCAATCAATAAAAGCATGAGACTCTCCCAACCAATCCATGCCGAGAATCACATCAAACCTGGAATTGCCAATCACTATCAGATTTGCCCTGAAATTTGTGTCCCCAATAACCATAGGGCTCTACTTGTATTCCCTAGAGCAAACGACAACACCGCCACCTGTGGTGATGTTCCAAGCTTCCGGCATAGCACTGCACTCCAACTGATGCTGATCCACAAAGCAGAAAGAGACGAAGGAATGGATCACCCCGAAATCAAATAGGACATGGGCGGGAAAAGAATGGACTAGAATGATACCTATGATAGAATCAAAAACATGGGAAGAGATGAATAGTGCAGGATAAAAAGGAATAAGAGTTACTGATGTGAAAAGAAACTACAAAATGAATGATGCAACGATAAACAAATAAAGCAGGGAACAGATAATAAAACAACAAAATACAAATATACTTGCAACGACCTCCTCTGCAGTCTCGGCTTCCTCTGCAGTCATGTTGAAGGCCTGACCTCTCCTCGGGGCAGCGGTCCTCTAACTGACGATCTGATGCTGAGGAGGAAGTGGCAGCCTGACCTGACCTTGAGTTGGCGCACCAGCGAGCGGCACATACCTCCTCTGGGGATAGTCCCGAACTGTGTGATCACCAGCACCACACTCGAAGCATTGACGGTTGGCCCGCCTGCAATCCCTACGCATATGCCCTGGAATCTGACAGAAGTCACAGTAACCTCTACTTTGTGAAGCAGCAGTCGGCAGGGAGCAGCCCTGGCAGGATGGGCTGGAACTGGCCTCCTGATTGGCCCTCCAGTGGGCCTAGCAGTGACAGGATGTGGAGCGGACTGCTGAATGGCACGCTTCTGCCTACTGGTGTCACGCCCCGCTCCCCAAAAGAGAATACAGAACACGAATACGCGACAAAATCCCAGCGAATGATTCTCATCATCCATAAGATGTTCAAGAATCTTTACAACATCTCACAAGAATCATCAGAGTCGGAAGCAAAAGTATCAACCAACATGCACATATGAACCAAAATACCAACAAGAATACTTGAAACCAAAATATATTAATCTCAACTAATCCAGATCTGAATAAGTCAAATATCCTGGGTCACATTGCCCAAATACAAATAAATCTAAGTACAAGATACAATTATTTTTCAAAGCAAGAAAACAAGAAATAATGATAACACGACTCCAGCAACTACTATCTCATGTCACCAATACCATCTAGAACCTGTTCTCCAAAATCTGCAATTTAACAAGTGCAGGAATAGGAAAAAGAAAACAAGTATCACGCCCCGCTTCCCAAAAAGTATACGAAATACGGATACGTAACAAAAGCCTAGCTAATGATTTTCATCATCCATAAGTTGTTCAGGAATCATTACAACATACCACAGGAATAATCAGAGTCGGAAGCAGAAGATACAACTAGTCATGCATAATTGAAACAAGATACCAACAGAAATTACTTGAAACTAAATATAATAATCTCAAATAATCAGGTTCTGAACAAGTCAAATATCCTGGGTCACATCGCCCAAATACAAAATATCCAAGTCATCAAGTACATTTTATTCAAGTCCAAGCAACAAGTAATAATAATAATAAAGCAGAAGAATCCAACACTAATATATCATCTCGCCAATACCATCTGGCAGTCGTCCACCCTGACCTGCAACTAGTAAATTTGCAGGAGAAGGAAAGAGAAAACAAGTGCCCGTCAATTGCAAGTTACGGGCCACTTATAATGTAGGATACAAGTACAGGGGTTAGATAATTCTAAGTAACAGCCTAGCATGGTATAAGGGTGCAACAAAAATATAATATCTAATATGAATGAGAAAAATAAAAATAAGTAGCATGGTATACTAACAGGTACCGGTAACATGTCTCAAGTGTCAAGTAAACAGGTAAACAGGTAACCATATAACAGGTATCAGGTAACAGGTAAACAGGTAATCAGGTAATCATGTAACAGGTATCAGGTAATAGGTAAACAGGTATACATGTATACAGGTACAAGTACAGGTAATCATGTAAACAGGTAATCAGGTATCAAGTAAAGGAAATCAGATTATGTCATGTCAAGTCTGGTTATATTACTAACTAGGTAGCACTTCATGCATCCCAGCTTTTACTACATGGTTGCTACAACAAAAAGTTTCGCTTTAGATTTCATAGTGGAGTCCATAGGGCAGTGTACTTAGGTACAGAAAATAGAAATAACAGGAACAGATAGAACCTAGTGGTTCTCTTCCGAGTACACCTTCTTAAGGGAAGTATGCAGTCAGGTACAGAAAAACAAGTATAACCTAGTGGTTATCTTCCGAGTATATCTGCCTATAGGGAAGCATGCAATCAGGTACAGGTAACAGGATCGTGAATCGTGTAGTCATGAACACGTAACAGGCAGGCAGGATACAGGTCATCTTCTAAGTACACGTTTCTATATTTTCCACTACTGGATCTTTTCCTTAAACCCCGGCTTTGTCATTTATTATTATAATCAGGTATGCATGTATGTGTCGCAAAACAAAGCAAAGATATCAGGGTATAAACATGTATCAAGTTCAGGGTGTATGATAAACAAATACAGGTACAAGATATCACATAACATGGTAAAACAACTAGTTTTCTAATTCAGGACAGAAAGATAGTGTTGTACTAAAACAGTGATTCCCGACACTACAAATATCCAAATCTGGATCCGTCAAAGAATCTGGAAAATAGACTTCCACACGAATCAATCGAGTATAAATAAGTCATATAGTAATTCACAACATCATAACTCAAAACAGATTTGAAAACAGAAAACATGTTCAGTCGGAAATCAGAAAAATGAATTCTCAGTCAAGAAAACTGCATCAAAACCTCTCAAATAAATTCAGGAAAAATCTGAGGTATTTCCCTATATGTCTAGCATCAAAATATAAAGTTTCATAATATTCCAAGAAAATTAGTTTAGTCATCAAAAATACGAAAACATCAAGAAACGACGCTTTGGAAAATCTGGAAGTCCCAACACTGCTGTACGAAAATTGAAGTATCTCGCAACCAGTGAAACGAAATCCAAATCCGCCAAACGGAGATGAAAATAGACAAAATATATTAACTTTCATATTTTACAAACATTTTCCATACAGTAAGAGGAATCATAGTGAAAATAAGGTTCTTTACAGATCAGCGAGCGAAATTCTGGGTAATCCCTAACTAGATAAAGAAACACTGACCAAAGTTTTGGATCAAAATATTATATGTAGCATAGTTCTTTAAAATGATTTGTTATCAAAATTTATTCAAAAACAGAATCTGGAAAAGATCGACATCTCTGTACTAAAACAGTCATAACTCAGTCATACGACATCAAAATCAAGCAAGGTCAGAGGGGTTTGAAAATAGATGAAATTATCTAAAACTCATGTTTTATACCGAAATCAAGATACTGACTTTAAAATAGTACAAAACAGCAACCAAAACAGAACAGCGACAAACTACAAATTCTTCCCTTGAAAACAAAATCGATATAGATTCAAGAAAATTGGTCTAAACACACCCAAATATGAAATCAAGTCTACCAAGTGTCTAAACATCATGAATTAGGGTATCTAACATGTCCACACCAAGTATATCTCATGGGTCTCAACCAAAACACAAATTCTTGCACAAGTCTCACATACAAGATCAAAATCAAGAACGGGCAAATCCTAAGTTAATTCATGTCAAGTTTGTGTCGTGAGTCATCTATGGTCAAGTTTTTACAATAGAGACAAAACCCATCAAGCAAAACACAAACAAGAGTCGTTTTTAGACCCAACTACACTATAGGTGAACTTTTTAACTTGTATCAAACAAATGAATTGGAGTATAAGTTACTTGCCTTAAATCGGGGATGAAGAACAATGAAATCAAAAGTAGGAGCAAAACCCACGAACGAAAATCCGCTAATCAACAAATCCAAGCAACTAAAGCGAAAACCTCCACACGAACAAGACTTCCAAAAGCGAAAGACGATCAAAGTGGCTTGCGGCCACAAGAGAACACCACGAGAGAGTAGGGGGATTATATGGTGCAAGAGGGTTGATGATGGTGGAGTAGGAGATGGTCGGGATGGACAAGGAGAGGGGAGATGCCGATCGGTGTAGGGCTCGGGTATGGGGTGTGCCAGGGTTGAACACAGGCTGAGAAAGGGGAGGAGTGGGGGCTGTCGGCCTGGCTTGGGGTTGTGTGCGGGTCGGGATGCAAGCAAGGAGAGGGAGAGAGAGAGGGAGGCCAGGATTTGTGAGAGATGGAGTTAGGGTTAGGGTTTGTGAGGGAGAGGTTTATATATATATAGGGTTTTAGTTGTGGTTTTATGGGTATTGGGTTGTGGGTATTAAGATTAGTAATAGGATTTACCAAATGGGTTTTTGGATATTGGGTCAATCAATTAGGAATACAAATAGGATTGAAAATTTAAATTTGGCTTTGGTAGTCAAATAGAGATAAAAAATAGGATTGAAAATAGGACCACAACCAAACACCACCACCTCAAACACCCAAAAATAAAATGAGGAGAACGAGACCAAAAATGAAGAAAGAACACAACTATTGAAGAATGAAACAAAAAAAATAATCAATCAAACACAAAGAGCTCAAAATGAAATAAAACGAATATATATATTGAAAACGACTCCAATATACGGTTCAGAAAAAAATACAAGAGAGAAAATACACCAAAACGAAAAATACAGTCCAAAAAATACAAAATGAAAAACAGGGGTTACAACAAGTACCCGTCAATTACAAGTTACGGGCCGCTTGTAATGCAGGATACAAGTACATGGGAAAAACTAACAAATAGTTTGGAATAAGCATGATGTCAAGTATAACAACTAGCATGGTAAGGTAAACAAGTACAAGTGGCATGTCTCAAGTGTCAAGTGAACAAGTGTCATGTAAACAAGTAACGAGTGTCAAGTATCATATAAACATGTATCAAGTGTCATGTATCAAGTCTCATGTATTATGTAGTCAAGTATCAAGTAAGCAAGTATCAAGTAAGCAAGTATCATGTTCAAGTATCATGTTCACGTGTCATGTTCAAGCCTTATAGTGATTACTATCTAGGTAGCACTTCATGCATCCCACATCGCATGGTTGCTACAACAAACAGTTTCGCTTTAGATTTCATAGTGGACCATAGAGGGCAGTGTACTCAGGGATCAGGAAAATAGAAACAGGAAACGAGTTCATGAATCAAACAGGTACACGAATTATCCGATTTATGCATCAACGGGTTCATGAATTAACAGGTACACAACCAACATGTCCGTGCATCAACAAGTAATAGGTACATGAACCAACAGGGCCATGCATCAACAAGTAACAGGTACATGAACCAACAGGGCCATGCATCAACAAGTAACTGGTACATGAACCAACATGAATCAAAATGGGAAATATGGGCCCCCTTCCGAGTATACGTTTCTGAATTATCCACTATTCAATCTTTCCCTTAAACCTTGGCTTGATTATTTATTATTAATGTCAAAAAAGCATGTAGGTGTGCAAAAAATATCAAGAATAACATGGCACGATCATGTAAAAAGTTCAAGTTATAAGATAAATATGTACGGGTACAAGATAACTCATAAAAGAATAAAATAACCACATCTCTAGTTCAGGACAGCAAGACCACATTGTAGCAAATCTGAAATTCCTAGTGTTACAAACATGCAAATCTAAATCCGTCAAAATTTCAAGAAAATAGACTCCCAACCGAATCCAGCGAATATAAATAAGTCATATAGTATTTCACAAAAACATAACTCAAAACTGATTTGAATCCAGAAAATAGGTTCAGCCAGAAATTAGGAAATCGAATTCAAGAACAGGGAAACAGCATGAAAACACATTAAATAAATCTACGAAAAATCTGGGGTATTCCCCTATCTGTCTAGTATCAAAATATAAAGTTTCATAATTTTCCAGTATGATTAGCTTAGCCATCAAAAATCAGAAAACATCAAGAAACGATAGTTTGGCAAATCAAGAATTCCCAATACTGATGTACGAAAACTGTAATATCTCGTAAACCGTGAAACAAAATCCAAATCCGCCAAAGGGAGAAGAAAATAGACACAATAGTCTAACTTTCATATTTCATAATTATTTTTCATACAAGAAAAGAAATTGGGTGAAAATATAAATCTTTTCAGAACAGCGAGCAAAATCTAGCAAGTATGGTTTTCATAAACAAGCATGAAACAGCATATAAACTCATCAGTAAAATCCACTAAAATTCTGGGTAATTCCTAATTAGGTATAGAAAAACCGACCAAAATTTCAAATCAAAATAACATGTCTAGAATTAGTATCAAAATAATTTAATCATCAAAATCATCAAGAAATGAAATCTGGAAATGAAATACACCTCTGTAGTAAAACAGTCATATCTCACACATACGAAAACAAAATCAAGTAAGGTCAGAGGGGTTGGAAAGAAGACGAATTTCTCTATAATTCATGTTTTATACTGAAATTAAGTATCTGATCTTAATATAGTCTAAACTACTGATCAAGATAGATCTTCGACAAAACACAGAATTTCCTCAAAAACCAAAATCAACATAGATTCAACGAAACTTGATCCAAACATAACCAAACATAAAATCGAGTCTACCAAGTGTCCAAACATCACGAAATAGGGTAATTAATATATCTAAAACAAATCTATCACATGGTTCTACCCAATTTCTCACAAGAAGTCTCACATATATGATCAAATCAAGAACGGGCAAAACCTAAGTTGTTGCATATCAATATTGTGTCGTGAGGTATGGTCAATTCACTATAGAGACAATATCAACAAGGGGTTTCACACATGAATTGTCTCTAGAACCCAACTACACTATAAGCGGTATTTTTGACTTGTATCATACAATGGAATTTGAGTACAAGTTACTTGCCTTAACCGATGACGAAAATGACTTCAAGGAAGAATAACAGGAATGGATCCCAGGCAACGAACAATCCTATGAACGAAAATCACGAACCAAAGTCACGAACAACGAACCCAACGAACCCAAAAACGAGCACAACTCACGAACCATGAACGAGAATGCAACGAACCCAAACACGAGATGACGAACACTGAACAAACCCAACACAGCACTCGCACACAACTACTCGAACAACGAGATCCACACGGTTTCCAACCTACGCGCACCAAAGAGGACAATGAGCGGTGCACGAAATATGGCGACACAACGAAGTTGCTCGCTATTGCTGTCTGTCGATGCTGCTGTCGCTACTGTCTGGCGGAGACATCACAGGGGTGCAACGGGAAGAGGCACAGGGTGGTGCTGTCGAGGTGCGACGGAGGCTGGGGTCGCGAGACGGAGGTAGAGGGTGACGGGAGATGGGGAGGTGCAGTCGGGGGTGCGCACTGGGGTGCGACTGGGAAGAGGCTGAGATGGAGGGAGAGCCGGGGGACGGAGCACAAGAATGGAAGAAGGTCAGGAGGTGGAGAGATGGGTTTTGTGGAGGTGAAGAGCAGAGGTAGGAAAAGATCCAATAAAATAATCAATAAAATATTAAACTAGGATTTTATTAATAATAAAAACAATAATAATAACAATAATAATAATAATATTAGTTTTAAAAATAACAGTAATAATAATAATACTGAGAACAATAACAAGAATAAGAAAAATGATAAAAATAGTAAGAATACTAATAATAACAATAGTAGTAATGATAAAAGTAATAATAACATTAATAACAATTGTATTAAAATATAACATCATAGAAAATAGTTACAAATACAATTATTGATCGAAAATAGATTTTAGTAGAAGATCCGACAATATATTTTAACAAAAATAATTTGAAGGCGGAAAAATAATTTACAAAAATTTTAAATACAGAAAATACACAGAAAATATATTTATACAGGAAATAGGGGTTACAACTGGTCTGTTCCTGGCTTCTAGCTGCCTTTAGGATGTCAGCATAGGATCGGAGTCGCAAGGCAGCTAGGCGATCCTGGATCTCAATGTCCAAGCCCAATAAGAAACGGTGGCCCTTATCTTCATCATTCGCCACCGTGGATGTGGCAAAGCAACTCAGTCGAGTGAACTCCGCAGCATACTCATCTACGGTCTGACTCCCCTGATTCAAGATAGTTCTCAGTTAAACGTTGATATATCATGAATTAATAATGAAAATTGCATAATAAATACAATCTAACGAACCTGAGTAAGTGCGAAAAATTGCAGCTCCATTTCATTTCAGGTGACATCGAGAAAGAACTTCGTGAGGAAGCTCTCTCTGAAGATGGCCCAGGCGATCGGGTGCCCTAGCCGTTCCATCTCAGCATGCCACCAGATGTGAGTGAGGTCAACAAGCTGGATGCTCATGACATCCACGCGATCAACATCAGCTATCCGCACTGCGATCAAAAGCTGCTCAGTCCTGATGAGCCATTGTTTGGCTTCCAGCGGACCTTCAGTACCTGAGAATTTGTCTGGGTGTAGCCTCATGAAGTCCGCTACATTGCCAGGTCTCGGTGGCATTAACCCGGGCGCAGGTACAAGGGGCTCTCTGTTGGCAGCTTCCATAGCCACCCTCATCAGTTCACCATATTCCCGCTGCATCTGCATCATTTGTTGCAGCAGCCGCTCATTCTGTTCATGCTGCATTTGCAACACTTGCACAGTAGCGGGCTCCTCCGATTGATCACCCCCAATTTGGGAGGACGAAGAATTCTTACGGGCCATAGCCTGCACAAACCAAAAAAATCAGTATCCAGATCAAGTTAATCACTAAAAACAATCAGTACTCGGTTCATGCAATCACATGACCTGTTAATGTTAAGTTAATCCTGATTGATTCAATCTTGTCTAATGTATTAGTCAAACTAACACATTAGCCAAACATGGCTCTGATACCACTAAAAACCTTGTCACGCCCTGCTTCCCAAAAACACGGAATACGAGCGCGTGACAAAGCCCAGCGAATGATTTTCATCAATCATGAGCTGTAGGATCGACTCAGCATCATAACAAGAATATAACAAAATGTACACAACCACGCATGCATGAATAATTTATTAATCAATAGAAAACAATTGAAATAAAATAATAATATCCCAAAAAGTTTTCAAATCTGGATCAAAAGATAAAACTCGGGAATATAAGCCAGTTACAAGATTCAAGTAACAAAAGAAAACAAAATATTTAAAGCAAGTCTTCTCTCCAAACGAAGACTAGAACGTCTTCTCATCAATTCTAGCAGGCAATTCATCTCCAAAGTCTGTATATATATATATATATATATATATATAAGAAATTTTTTTAAGAGAAAACGAGACAAACGCCTTTAGTGTAAGTTAGGGCCGCAAATAATACAAGCAAGGGTATGAAAACAAGTGTAAGAAATATGGAACAAGATTTGGAATTAAGAATGTATAACATAATATAATAGGGATGCAACAAGTAGTAATTTTAAAGAAACTAGCTAGCAATAAAGACAACTCAAGTGACAAGATTTGGTAATAAGTACTAGTAGTAGAGCAAGTGACAAGTGAACATGTAATGGTATCAAGCATCAAGTAACAAGTATCACGTACAAGTGTCAAGTAACAAGTAACAAGTCTCAAGTAACAAGTCTCAAGTAGGGTATCAACTGTGTACAAGTGACAAGTTAATCTTAAGTCTAATGTTTAATTCAATCTAGGTAGCACTTCATGCATCCATACTTTTACTACATGGTTGCTACATACAATCAGTTACGTTTAGGTCTAGTGGTGTATTTCATAGGGCGGTGTACTCAGGTATCAAGTATCAAGCAAGCAAGGTTCATGAATACGAAAATAAAGTAACAAGTTCACGAACCAAGTACAAGTTCGTGAATACACTAACAAGTTCAAGAACCACACAGTGGGTTCATGAATACAACAAGTTCATGAACCAAGTAATGGCTTCATGAATACATCAAGATAAAATAAGTTCATGAACCGAGTACTGGGAAACACGGGCCCCCTTCCGAGTACACTTACCTATCTCGCCTACTACTATGATCTTTCCCTTAAACCCCGGCTTGTTATTTATTATTATCATTAACCGAGCATGAAAGTTTGCGAAAAAGGTCAAGTAAACATGTTCAAGAACATGGAACAAGTTTAAGATAATTATAAAGCATATTCGAGGGTCAACACAAATTAAGATTATCAAGAACTAAGAGAATTGTGGTTCTGGACAGCATGACATTGCTGCACGAAAACTGCGATTCCCGATGCAAAAAAGATAGAAAATGTGGATCCGTCAGAAGGTCTAGAAACTAGACTCCTTCCCAGTTCCAACGCATATAATTAAGACACATAAAAGTTGCAGTGATTGATGTCAGACCAGCAAACTATACCGCATTTATGTTCAGCCAGAATTTGTAAAACTAAGTTTATACATATGAAACATGATTGAAACATCATTAATTAATTCTAAGAAAATTAGGGAATGTTTTCTAGGGTGTCCAGTATCATCATGCAAAATTTCAAGTCATTTACTTACTGGTAGCATAGTTAAAATAATTGTAAACCAAAATGGTGCAGCAGTTTTTATGAATCTGCGATTACCTACACAGCAGCAGTAAAACTGCGATATCTCCTAAACCGTAACTTGTAATTTGAAAATTTTGGATGTTATTGGAAACTAGACACTTGGGGCTATATTTCATATTCAGGACTCAAGTTCAGATTCTAGTTTTATCGGGGTCGAAACAGCTAGTCAAAACAGGACAGAAACCAAACAAGACACTTTTTGCATGAAATGTATCAAAATTATACTAGTTGTGAACAAGTGTATCAACGAAGGGTTGTGACTCTTAGATCATGTATTAGATAAGGCAAAACATGATTTTATCAACGATAAATAAAGAGCAGTCACATTTACAATCTACTTGCAGTATTTTCAAGGAAAAGTTTGTACTAGAAAACAAAATGTACAAGAATATACTTGCCTTGGGGTGTAGACGAAGAATCCGACGGAGGAATAACGGGAACGGATCCTGACACGGATCCTGATGGCAATCAAGATCAGACCAACAGATGGCTCAGATCGGATCTGATCAGATCTGGTGATGGAGGGCTAAGATTCGATCAGATGTGATGATCAGATCGTCTGATCTTGAGGAGATCTGAAGATTGAGATTCAAAGTAACTTCTCCCCTTCCCTCCTACTTCTTCCGCGACAGAGAGAAGGAGAGATCCGACGGCAGCGACTGTGGGCGGCGAAGGAGGCGACCGGTAGCAGCGTCGAGGGAAGCTCGACGCAGGAAGGTGGTGGCGGCTGAGGAGGCGGCAACGGTGGTGGCGGCGCTCTGTTCTTGGTGGGAAAAATAGGGCAAAGGCGAGATGGGTTTCAGCAGGGATGAGGAGTATGGGGATGATGGCGAAGGCGAGGGAATGTCGAGGTTGCAAGGGTAGAGGTCGGAGAGGACGAGGCGATATGGTGACGACGAGTGGTGATGGGTAATGGTGATGGCGAAGTTGGGTTGATGGGTTCGGTGGAGGAAGACGAAGATGGGGATTCGATGTGGGTGGAGACTCAACGACGGGTGTCGAGGAGACGGGGATGACGAGGCGACGAGCACAGGGTTGGCGAAGGCAAGGTGATGGGAAATGGCGGCGGGAGAAGCTATGGGTTCGAGAGTGAAGTGAGGCAAGGAAGACGATGGTAGATAGGCGAGGAGGAGCATGATAGGGATGGGGTGCGAGTGGAGCAAGGGAACGATGGCGAAGGGCTAGGGAAGATGATGGGGCGGCGGTTAGGGGATTCGGTAATGGCGGAGGTCGAAGCGGTAGGGAGTGAAGAGCGGAGTAGGTGAACAGGGAAAAAGGGTTGGCGGCTGGGTTAATTAGGTTAGAACAGTATTATGTTCAGGGTTAATTAGGTTATGGGGTTTAAATAGTAAGGTTTTGGATTTTGGGTATTTGGATAGCGGGTTTGAGTAGGATCCAAAAGGAGATTGATTCAAAATTCACCACAATTAGGTAAAATGAAATAGATGAGGTGAAACAATCAACTCTTCATGAAGAACAGCAAATCAAAGCTGATAAGAACGATGTAATTGAAATAAATATTAGCACAAAATTGAGTCCAAACAAATGAAATGATTTTATTAGAATTGGAAACAAAATACAGATTCCCAAGTTGATGGACAGAGTACAAGGAGTGGAAAATATAGTAGATAAATACAAATACGAGGAACAGGAGTTACATTATCATTCTCTTCTTTAACACACATCGTCAAACATACATTCAAATTAATAAAAATTCAATAATCCTAACAAACAACTCTAACCTTACCTTCAGTAAGTTTAATGAACAACTGAACAGTAGTTTGCACAACAAATTCAATCCTAATTTTGTTCAGAACATATTCCTCCAACGGTTTTCACATAAGTATTTGTATAGCTGATAATGGTGTTATCATCGTCATGCATTCAAACTGATAAGAGTTCTACCTTTTGAGAAGAGACGAAAAATCCGTAGGCGAGCAAGAGGGGTCGTGGAGGCAAGGAGAGCAGAGGCGAAAGTAGCGTGAGAGGCGACTCAAAGGCAGCTTAGAGAAGAGAAGGTGCAAGTGTTTCAGAGGCGGATCAGGGAGAAGAGGGGCGAGGGATTCGAAGGTGAGGAGAGCAGTGTGGAGGCGGCGACAGCAACAGTGTGAGAGGCAACTCGAAGGCGGATTAGAGGAGCGAAGGTGCGAGGTTTTTGGAGGCGGCTCGGGGAGAAGAGGGGCGAGAGTTACTGACGCAGATTGGGGGTGTTGAAGAATCTACCCCACAACTCGTAGTGCTAATAGCGGAAACACATCACAAGCAATAGAAACTTCCAAGACTTAGATGAACCAAGAACAAGCCACCACAATATATGCAAGATCTCACAAGAACACAATCAATATGGAGAGATAACCAATACTTCATATTCCCCAAGAAATACAAAGATTACAAAAAAGATTACAACTCTCAATCTCTTTCTCTCACCTTTGAAACACTTGACACAATCCCATCTTGAAGTTGAACAATGATAACGGCTCACCTCTTGATTACACAAATTGATGGATTAGATCCACACAAACTCTAGAGTGTACGACCATATATATAGCGCCCAAGTAAACCCTAAAAGATAAACACAAATCTAGCAATTGGGCCTTTAAACTCGTAAGCCCAAAAACAATCAGCCGCCGAAGTCGGTCGACCGCACCCCCAAGGTCGGTCGACCGCAACGTGTAGAACCAAATCCGAGACTCGACCGGTCGACTGCACCCCCAAGGTCGATCGAAAGTCCCCTCCTCTGATGGACCTGTACACTCGAACAACTCTCAGTAGCTAGGGTCGGTCGACCGCACCCCTAGGTCAGTCGACCGCAACTCTCCAGGCTGCATTCTTCTACTCGCTGCTTGTCTTCTCTTGCTTGTTTGTCTCCACCTCTTCTTCTTCAACTTCAAGTACTCCGTGCCTACGTGTATTTGAGGCCAAAACCCTAACAATCTCCCACTTGGATCAAATACACCATGCTTCAAAGTTATTGCAATCTTTACCTCACATTATCTTTGCCAATCTCCCACTTTTATGGAAGATCCAAGTACTCCCCACTCTCATGAAGAGCACCCCCGCCACTCCACCATGTGGAGTGCACCAACCACCCTCATCGCCTCATGAAGGATGTGCTCCACCAATCGCATTGAGCACGAATACTGGAGAAACAACCTGCCGTGTCGGATTCTGTGTTATGTGACTCCCCAACTCGCAAAATCTTCATCAACACCGAACATGGTTCAAAGCCTCTCAATGCACCTTTGTACTAGAAACCTTTGTGGACGACACCTCCACAAAATTCATAGACTGTTCAACCCGTATAGTCCCAATTTGGTTACCCTCATCGACATCACCCCGCATATCAATACTTGTGCTCTCTATCACACAAGAGCGACTTGAAGCTTCAACTGCCAATTCGCAAAGTACCTTCACCGCAGCAACATCTTGCCCTCTAGGATCACTTCCATGGCCAGCAGCTTTCACTAAATTAGTAACCTCCCCTCCATAACTAAAAGAACTCGGTTGCACCCCACACAAACTATTACTCGATTCTGGCTGAGAGTCAACTACAGGAGAAATGCCTCTCACGTCTTTAAGCAAATACAGCATTTCCTCACACTTTCCTTTTGCAATCACCTGTGAACATGCATCTATACACCACTCTCCACTACCAACTATAGTAGACAACCCCTCTTTGTCTAGCCTTCCAATCGAAATAAGATTTTCCTTCAAGTCAGAGACATGCCTTGTCTTCCACAAGACAACACTTTGATCATCATTGGTGTTCACGCGAACAGTACCAACCCCACGTACAAGGACACCGGTGACCATTCTCCACGATCATATCTCCAAAAGAACCCTCCTAGTTGTCATCAAATACCTCTCTCCTCGGAGAGTAATGAAAAGAAGCTCCCGAATCAATACACCAATCATGAGTGCCCAACTCCTCCAAGCTAATAAGCATAAATCCTTAACAAGCCCCACCAGAGCTTCCTTTGGAGTATCCTTTTTCGATTTCTTCTGCTTCTTCTTCATATAAGCCTTGCAACTGCACATCATGTGACAATACCAGTACTCAGACCCATGTCCCCCATCGCTGTCATCAGACCCACTCTCAGATGAACTACTCTATCCTATCTTCTTCGACAGCTCTTAGATCTCCCATATCTCTTCTCAACGTAAATTGCCAGAATCTCTAGAAGATAATTATGGATATCTCCAGTTTCTCACCCTTCTCACCTCCTTGTTCAGAATGCTACTTACCACATCCTGTAGAGTCGTCGAATCTATCATAGTGCCTGTAATAGTCTGTTTCACCGTACCATAACTATCAGGTAGAGTAGATAGAAGTCACAATGACTGCCCCCTCTCTGAAAACTTTAAACCTGCAGTTTCCATCTGGTTGTAAACCATACAGTAATTGTTCACATGCTCTGCTATTGAACCCCCTTCCCTCAACTTTATATTAACTAATTTCTTCAGATGAAGAATTTGATTAGATGCCGACGGTTTCTCAAACATATCCATGAGAATCCCCATAACCTCCTTTGTGGTCCTTGCCTTCGAGATATGAAATAACGCCTTCCTACTCAGCCCCAACTAAATCTGCCCCACCGCCTTCTGATCCAAACGATTCCAATCCGCCAAGACCTTTGCATCCTTGTCTGCACCTACCGGCTTCTCATCAAATAACAGACCATCAAGATCTTTCTGACGAATATACGCTATCATCTGAATCTTCTACATCACGAAGTCACTCCGATGGAATTTCTCGACCTTCATCTTGTTATCGGCCATCTCGAACCAACTGCTTTGATACCACTTGTTGAAGAATCTACCCCACAACTCGTAGTGCTAATAGCGGAAACACACCACAAGCAATAGAAACTCCCAAGACTTAGATGAACCAAGAACAAGCCACCACAATATATGCAAGATCTCACAAGAACACAATCAATATGCAGAGATAACCAATACTTCATATTCCCCAAGAAATACAAAGATTACAAAAAAGATTACAACTCTCAATCTCTTTCTCTCACCTTTGAAACACTCGGCACAATCCCCTCTTGAAGTTGAACAATGATAACGGCTCACCTCTTGATTACACAAATTGATGGATTAGATCCACACAAATTCTAGAGTCTACGGCCATATATATAGCGCCCAAGTAAACCCTAAAAGATAAACACAAATCTAGCAATTGGGCCTTTAAACTCGTAAGCCCAAAAGCAATCAGCCGCCAAAGTCGGTCGACCGCACCCCCAAGGTCGGTCGACCGCAATGTGTAGAACCAAACCCGAGACTTGACCGGTCGACTGCACCCCCAAGGTCAGTTGACCGTCCCCTCCTCTGTTGGACCTGTACACTCGAAGAACTCTTAGCAGCTATGGTCGGTCGACCGCACCCCCAGGTCGGTCGACCGCAACTCTCCAGACTGCATTCTTCTACTCGCTGCTTGTCTTCTCTTGCTTCTTTGTCTCCTCCTCTTCTTCTCCAACTTCAAGTACTCCGTGCCTACGTGTATTTGAGGTCAAAACCCTAAAAGGGAGGAGAGGGAAGGGGGAGGGGGAGGGGGGGGGGGCAGACAATGGATTTGGGGTTTGGGGTTTTTTTTCTAATTTTATTATTATTAAAAGTGTACAATGCACGTGTTAGTTTTACTATCTTTGCTCAAGAGAAGGGATAAACCTATTAGTTTAAGATATAGTATAATTAGAAAAGAAATGAACCGTTTGAGTTTTCCTCAAATTGGAAGAAAAAGGGCCTTTAAGTTCTTCCTTTTAGTAGTGAAAAGAGCCTTCAACATTAAGCACAATTTTCTAACCAAGTTCAAAACGGGGAAGCTCGAGTTAGAGTATTGCTAAACCACCTACATCTACTTTAAGAGTGATCGAAATTATGAGCCCCCAATTTCTTTTTATTTGTCTCATCGGATCCTTTGTTTTGTGATTTCTTTTTCAAAAGTTGTACAAAAAGTACAGCGCATTAAGTATTCCAAAATTGAATTACTCATTGTACTAGGTATATCTACTTATACAAGAGCATCTATATTCGGTCGTTAGCCAAATTTTGAGTATTTAGCAAATAAAAAATGAAAAAAATGATTTTGCACTGTAGTAGTCAAAAGTTAAAATTTGGAATTTTTCACTATTTAAATCTCAGACGAAAGATTATTTTTCGTCCCATGCAAAAACAAAAACAAAATCGAATGGACAAGGAATAATTTTCCGTCCGTCTTAATTTTTAAAAAAATAAAAAGCTTTAAATCATAATTATTTCCTTAATATATGTTAAATTAATCCTAATTATTTCTTAATTAATATTTAATTAAAAACTAAACCTAAGCTTAACCCATATAAATCAATATAGGGGTGTCCCATAGAAATTTTCTCAAATGAAATGTATGGGACGGTGTTTCTTTTCCCGTCCCAATACATTTCAGATTTTTTTTTTGTTTTTAATGGATTGGACGGGATTTAATCTCCCCTCCGTCCATTTTTTAATTAAAAGAAAAATTCAAAGACGAAAAACATTCTCTCGTCCGATAAATACGCAATTTTTGGGACGGTGTTTCTTTTATCGTCTGATGTGAAAAAAATTAAAAAAATTAAGCGACGAAAGATAATTTTTCGTCCGATCTAACATACGGTAAATCATCTTTCGTTAGCTATATTTTGGTAATTGCCATTTCGTCTGTCAAATATAGCCGACTACTGTAGCTCCGAAACTCAAATTTTAGGTATTTGGCCAACGACTACAACACTTTTTTTTACCAAAATTTACAAAATTTGGCAAAATGGCCAACGACTACAGATGCTCTAATGGTCAAATTCAAGCATAATTAACAATTTAAATTGTGTTGAAAGATATATTGATATATAACTTTTTTTACAGAGAAGTAATAGAAATGGCTTCCTCCAAAATGATGAGATTTCTCATGAAATAATCAAAATAACTACATAGAGCACAAATCAAATCATCATTGAAGAACAAGTCCATGACAACTTTTCTTCCTATAAAGTATGTCAATTTTCAAATCAACCAAGTCTTATAGAAAATTGGTGGGAACTGAACAACTTCAAGCTCCGTCAAATTAATAAATTGATTAATTGCTTTCATCACCGACCAAGCTATAGCTTGCTGGAATAGTTGACATTTATCACAATGTCTCCCTAAATTATTTTCTTTTATTGGAATTGAGAAATTTCAAAAAGTCAATAGATCGAGCAATTAATGTAGTTGGTTTGTTTTGGATGACAACTGGATTATAATTTTATTTATTTATTTATTTATTTATTTATTTATTTTTTTAAAGAAGATGGAATATGGCAAACCAGTTTTATTAGAGCATCTGTAGTCGTGGGCTAAAAACCCAAAATTTGGAAATTTTTTTAAAAAACATGCTGCAGTCGTCGTCTAAAAACCCAAAATTTGGGTGTACGAGATACAGTGGCTGGCCAAATATAGGAGAAGATTTGAGAATAACCAAAATATAGCTAACGATCGATTATACATCGTCTGTTAAAAATGACGAATGATTAACCTTCGTCTCTGAGGTTAGACGTACGAAATTGAAGACAGACGAAGCATTATACTTCGTTTGTTTCATGAAAAAAAAAAAAATTAATTAAGCTATGGACGGACCATCATAACCCGTGCGATCTAAATAGCGGTGTATATTGTTCCGTGCGTTGAATTTAAAAAAAAAAAATTCCAATAAACGGATCATAATGAACCGTATGATGAAATTGACGGTGCTTAATGAACCGTGTGTGAATTTTTTTTAAAATTTTTTTTTTTCAACAAACGGATCATAATGAACCGTATGTTGAAATTGACAGATGATAATGAACCGTGTGTGCATTTTTAAAAAAAAATTTCAACAAACGGATCATAATGATCCTTATGTTGAAATTGACGGATCATAATGAACCGTGTGTGCATTTTTAAAAAAAAATTTTTTTTTTCAACAAACGGATCATAATGATCCTTATGAAATAAATGACGGTTCTTAATGAACCGTGTGTGATTTTTTTAAAAAAATTTTTTTTTTTTAACAGGGACGGTTTATAATGAAGCGTGCGATGAGATTAACGGTTCATAATCATCCGTCCCTCAAAGAAAAACAAACGACAGAATATAGCATTCAACGACTGTAGCAAGATTCTATTTTTTCTATTTCCAAATTGCTATATACCCAAAATTTGACAACAACGACTATACATGCTCTTAATAAGAGTTTAATAAAATAAACTTAGAGTAGTAAGCCAAATACAACATCCATGACTTATTTACTTTGCCCACACGAATGAAAGAAGGTTTGTCATGGAAAATTAATCATGCTTCAAGAGTTGTGTAAGTTTGGATTATTCAAAATCCTGCATATATATATATATATATATATATATATATATATATATATATATATATCTCCAAATGTTTGTCTAATTAAAAGACCTTGAAATTGTGTATCCATTTTTATATGCACTGTTTGCTGACCACTAATCACGTTTCTTCAATTTGGTTTTACTGTGTGTAGATATATAGGATTTTACTTTAATACAATATATATACCTTAACATAGGGACATATCAGAATTTTGTATTGAGTTTGCGATAATTGATCCAATGAACAAACCACCAAACAATAGTAGATCAAACCAAATACACCAAACACATAATTTTTACTGGTGTGGGCAAACCCTAATTCGGAGAAAAACAACCGATATATTATTCAAGTAAAGAAAATACAAGAGTTATAATCACTCTCACCAATAACCTATCTATCTCTCAACCCTCATTAGAAAATAACCTGCATGCAGTTTACAATAAAAAATTCTCAAAGAAGTTCTTCATCTCTTTTGTCAACGCTCTACTCTCCTTGGAGTCCTTATAATGATATATATAGAGAAGCCCCAGGTTATATTCTTGATACAATAATTGTTCGATGTTCTTGAAGAGATAACCATACGATAAGAGTCGTACGATTTAACTTAGAGAAGAATTCGGACTTTATTCAGATCACCCGGACTCGATATCTATCCTGCTGCCACTGCAAGTTACGATCGACTGCCTGGCAGTTGATTGCAACTATACAAGAAGAGTCGTACGATCTAACTTAGAGAAGAAGTTGGACTTTAATCAGATCACCCAGACTCGATATCTCTCCCACTGCTGCTGCAAGTTGAGATCGACTTCTTGGCAGTCGACTGAAATTGTTCCAAAACCATCCAAAGAGCAACCCTACTATTGCGGTCAACTACCCAAACAATGCAGTCGACTGCAATCTATTCATACTACTGCTGTTGCTCCCTTTTTCTTCAACGTCGCTTTGAATCCACTTCTTACTTCACATGTATTATCTTCACATCAAACATAGTATGCAAAACATAAACCCAACAATCTTCACCTTGAATTGTATACTCATGCTTTCACACATGTGTAATTAATTGCCTCTAAACTATTCCCTTCTCCTCTTGCAAACAACCTGGTTCAGTGGCTTCTTTTGCAAGTTGAATCTACCTCCACCTGTTATTTCTCCAACCGTATGCCCTCTTCAAGGGCATACCCCAGTAGGTGTCAACACAGAGGTGCCACCCTCACACGAACTCCACCTCCCGATGATATTTGAACGTCACCGTCTCGCTTTGGTGATTCTAATCGCGGCGAACTAGATAAAGCATTAGCAACGAATGGCTTCAAAAGACTCATGTGAGTTTTTTCGTTTCCACAAAGCTGGTAGAGGTTGTGCTGACTCTGCCCAATACAACTCTTTTTCCTCATCACCTTACTATGACCTTCCCAAATTGACAAAACTCTACATCGAGATGTGTACATGCAGCCCCGATCATTCAGAGTTCCCAAGGATATCAAGTTTTATTTTATCAAAGGAATATATGCATGACCTCTTCAAGTGCGAACCATTTTCCATCTGTCATCCAACTCAACTGCTCCCTCACCCACTACTTCACAAATCTCACACACAACGACATGTTGTAAACTAGTAAGTAGAAAACAACTCCCTCTCTGAGCAAATCTGAGAAGAACTTCAAGAATTAAGAAACCAGCCAAAATCGACATCTAAAGCATTTGAAACAAGAAGAAGGTCTAAAATCGACATCTAAAGCATTTGAAACAAGAAGAAGGTCTAAGTTATCACCTGATTCAGTGGTACTGACTACATTGGCAGCCTTATAATTCAACCACTTGTAACAGTCTTTCTTGTAATGCTCAATTCCTCTGCAGTGGTGACAACAGAATCCACTCTTACATACATATCCCTTCCAATTGAAGTACCATCCACCGCCAAGCAACTCATAGACGTAGACGCCAATCTCTAGCTCTCCTTTCTATGTTCATTCTCTTCCAAGTCTTTGATCATACCTGCTACCGAAAACTTATTATTGACATATTTCTCGTCTAGCATGGTGGTTATCATATGCTTGCATGAATATGACAATGAATATATCAAGTTGAAAGTCTTAAGATCATTTGTGTTTATCACCCTCTGTTACATGATCATGAAGAGAGGTACCTTCCTTCATTGAGATATGACACTGTTTTCTCTTCCTGTACATCTGATTATGTGACGACGATTCCGAGTAGTAAATTCTGAGCCTTGCCCACATACTCACTGTGCTTCTCTCGTCAACAAAGTTGTACCTGACGTCGTTCGTCAATGACAGCCGGACTAAACCCAAGGCTTCTTAACAAATCTCCTCTAAATTCTCTTAGCTTTATGCTGATTGACTTCCATTTATCTCCTTCTTAGGCTAGATCTAAGCCATGTTGAACCGATGTGCCGTGCATATCCACTTTTCAGAGATTGAAGTTGATCTTACCATCGAACTATTGGATCTTCATGAACTAATATATCATCTTCTCCAAGGAACTCGTGTAACCCCTTTATGAAATCTCGCTTTGATACCACTTGTTAGGATTTTGAGTTTTGCGAAAACCGATCCAGTGAACAAACCATCAAGCAATAGTAGATCAAACAAACACACAAAGCACATAATTTTGTTCCGGTTGGGGAAAACCCTAATACGGGTTAGAAATAACCGAGATATTATTTAACTAAAGAAGATACACGAGTTATAATCACCCTCACCAAGAACTTATATATCTCTTAAGCCTCACTAAGAAGATAATCTACTGTTTACAATGAAAAACTCTCAATGAAGTGCTTTCTCTATTTTGTCGGCGTTCTACTCTCATTGAAGTTGTTACAATGATATATGTAAAGATCTAGAGAAACCCTAGGTTTATTCTTGATACAATAACCGTTCGATATTCCTGAAGAGATAAGCATATGATAAGAACTATACGATCTAACTTGGAGAAGATATCGGGCTTCAATCAGATCACCCATACCTGCTATCCTATTCTGCTACCGTTGCAAGTTGCGGTCTACTGCCCAAAGTGGCAGTTGGCTGTTGCGGTTCCAAAACCATCCAACGGGCTACTCGACTATTGCGGTCAACTGCCCAGACAATGTAGTCGACTGCAATCTATCCCTACTTGTTTCTGCTAGTGTTGCTCCCTTCTTCTCTTCAACGTCGCTTCGAATTTTTTTCTCACTTCACTCATCATCTATTCTCATCAAATATAGTATGCAAGATATAAATCCAACAAGAAAATGATTGGGAGTTGTGCCCTACTATACTATGATATATTGATTCACTACAAATGTTAAGGTCAGACTCGGCGAAACTGCCCCGGCATTTGGGTAGTTTCACTGAGAAATTCCTGGCATTTTTAGCAACTGCCAGCGGAGTGAGAACTTACCTCGGTGTTTTCCTAAAATCGCCAGGGTTAGTGAGCTACCCGGCGCTTGAAAATGCTGGGGATGTACACCCTATTTTCCCAATCGATCCCCAATTTCCCTCTCTCTCTCTTTTCCTCTTCGCGTTTAATCCTCTGAAACCCTAAATCTCACCATTTCCTGTCCCTCCCTTTCCCTCTTTCTCCTGCTCACTTCCGAAGCCGCTCGTCATCCCCCTCTCTTTCTCTCTCTCTCGGTTCTGACGTTGCCGCCAATTGCCCCCACCCT
The DNA here is from genome assembly GCA_017893485.1 of Hemerocallis citrina. NCBI lineage: Eukaryota > Viridiplantae > Streptophyta > Magnoliopsida > Asparagales > Asphodelaceae > Hemerocallis > Hemerocallis citrina. The sequence continues at coordinate 40,299 of JACEHZ010000254.1, forward strand.
CTCATTCTCCAGCTCCTGTAGTTGCTTCCCGTCCCGTCGCCCATGCAGGAGTATGGTCCATACTAGATGTTCAACTTGGTAAGATTCATCCTTTTACCCATTTTCCGATGTACTATTCTTGTGGTTGTAATAACTAGGTTGTGCTTATCAGATCTAGGTTGTGGCATATTTAAATTCTTGAAATGAGCTTATAAAAATATCCCATAAATTGGTCTGATTCATATTTTTTAACAATGTTTGAAAATAGAGTAGTGAGTTGTGATACATAGAGATTCTGATACTGAATTTAGAGATCTATAAAGTGTAGGTTGTATAGGTTGTATAGTGCTGGAAGCATTAAAACCCAATATATGCAAGTTTGTGTAAATGGTTATATGGTAGTATATTGAAAAGATAGAGGATTAAATTTATTCTTGAAGGGATTGTCTATATTAAAATCTCTTCGGACACAAAATAACAAAGTTAACAGGTGAGGTGGAGTAAAACTGTGTGTTTTATGTTCTTCATTGGAGAAGCTCAACAAGATGAGAGACATAGAGATCAGTACATTTAGAAGTGTTGGTGATTGACATGTATGTTTACCGGCTTCCTCTAAAAACTTAGTGTTTACTTGTAAGCATACCAGTTTTTATGCAATTGCTAATATTTATGTGACCCATGAAACACATAGTGGTCTCTGATTTTTATCTTTTTAATTAATGTCCTGCAAATATCATCGTCTTCATGTCCTGCATATTCTTATCTCATTTGCAAATAGATGATATGCCTCATAGTGTGGTGTTATGTAGTATAGATGCACTGCATGAAATTCTAAGCTGATTATTATTAATGGAACATGTTGATGCATTCTACTTACCCTTGAGGATAAATGACAGTAATGAATTTTCATATTTGTCTACACCACTAACCTGGGTATGTTGAAGTTTTCTTTAATATTTTTATTAATATGAACTTCAATCTGGCTATGGATGAGTTATTTTGGACTTCAATCTTTGATTATGAATAACATGCCTCAGATGTTTAAGCATTTCTGCAGCGCACATTTTGTTCATATATATTTGTCAACTGAAGGCGATGTTGGTGGTGTAGCCAAATTTTACAAAAATACTAATTCTTTGAGGAAATCCTTTTATATTCAAAAGCTCTAATTTTCTTTTGTCTTTCTATGTTGTTTTGTAGGTTATTAACACATGTCTTGCTTGGCAGATCATGAAGACTCTGTTAGGAATTTCTACCGAAAACCCCTCTCTAGGATCTTGTTGACTTATTCGATGCAATCAACACAAACCACCAAGCGCATATGAGATCATACCAAACACACCAAAGCACACACAAATTTGTCCCGGTTGGGGCTTTCACCTTAATCCGGGGGAAAAAAAATTCAAGATGTTATTCAACTAGAAATGATACAAGATTATTACAATTCTCATCACGACATCCTCTCAAGCCTCACCAGCAAGTACTAATTGTTTACAATCACTCAATCTCTCCTTCAATGAAATACTCTCTTTTTTGGCTCTCCATGGAGGCCAATAACAACAATATATAGAGATCTAGAGAAAATCTAGTTTGATATCTTGATGCAATAACCATTAGATATTCCTGAAGAGATAATCCTACGATAAGAGCCGTCAGATCTGACTTGAAGAGCAAGTTAGGCTTCTCATGAATCATCAAGATCCGACCCAATAAATCCATCAGCGCTGCTGTCGGTCGACCACACCTCGAGGTCGGTCAACCGTCTCCCTTTCGGGAACTTGTACAAGTTGTGCGGTCGACCGCACAGTCGACCGCAACTCCACCTGCTGCTGCTGCTGACTGTTTTCCTTGCTTCCACTCCGTCTTCGATAGTCTCGATTCCTCCATCGTCTCATCGTCTTCTTATCCAACATAGTATGCAAGAAATAAACCCAATAATCTCCACCTTGAATTGCATACTCATGAATCCACACCTGTGTGATTTAAAATCTTCTAGACTCTTTTCCATCTCTTTTTGCAAACAACTCATTTCAATGGCTTCCTCTGCTAGTTGAATCTATCTCCACCTATTTTTCTCCCGCTGCATGCCCCCCTCAAGGGCACACCCCAGTAGATGTAATTATGGAGATGCCACCCTCAACATGAACTCCACCCACCTCAAGGCTTTCTCCACCTTCCGACGATATTCGAACGTCGCAGTCTCGCTCGGATGATTCTAGTGACGGCATACTAGATGGTGCTTTAGGAACAATGGGCTTCGAAATACTTGCACAAGTTTTTCTGTTCCTCCAAAGCTGGTAGACGTTGTGCTGACCCTGCCCAATCTCCCTCTTACCCATCATCACCTTGCGATAACTTTTCTAAACTGAACGAACTCCACCTGGTTTTGTGTACCTACAGTCCTGAGATTCTAGAGTTCTCATAGAAATAAGGCTCCGCTTCATCAAAGGAATATGCATGCCCTCCTCTAGTGTGTGTCCCCTTCTGCCTGTCATCCTCGACTCATTTGTTTTCTCACATCTTACTTCACAAGTCTTATCAATTTTCATTCCACAAAACGATGAGACAAACTTGTAAGTAGAAACCATCTCCCTCTCGGAGAAAACTTGAGAAGAACTAACCGAATCAAAAGAACAATCAAAATTCACATCTAAAGAACTTGAAACAAAAGCACTGTTTAAGCCATCACCTGATTCAGCGGCACTTGGTTTGGCACCCCTCTGACTCAACCGCTTGCAATAGTCTCTCATGTAATACTTAATCCCTTTGTAATGGTGGCCACGGACCTTTCTCCTACTTACACTTGCCCTTCCAATCAAAGTACAATCCACCTCCAAGCAAATCACAAAAGTTGACACTGATTTTTGACTCTCCTTCCTAAGTGCATCCTCCTCCAACCCCTTGATCATACCTGCTATGAAAAACCTCTCCTTGGTAGATTTCTCATCTAGCACGGTTATCATGTTGGATGGACTTGGGGGTGAATATATCGAGTTGGAAACCTTTAGATCATCTGCGTTGAACGCCCTCAGTTCAGATAACTCTATATTGAATTCCACTTCATGATCTAGAAGAGCGGTACTTTCCTTCATTGAGAAATCCCACAACATTCTTTGCTGGTACATCCGACCTTGTGATGACGATCGGGAGTAGTCAATTCTGAATGTTGCCCAAAGACTCGCCGTGCTTCTCCTATACCTGACTTCGTTCGTCGATGACAACCGGATTAAACCCAAGGCTTCTGAAAATATCTTCTTCCACTTCTCCTGCTTTGTGCCGATTGGTCTCCCTTTATCTCTTTCTAGGACTAGATCCAATTCCTGTGGAACCGATGCTTCATGCATGTCCACCTTCAAAAGATCAAAGCTGATCTTGCCTTTGAACCGCTTGATCTTCATGATTTGATCTGCCATCATCTCCAAGGAACTCAAACAAACCCTTGAACCCGAAGCTCTGGTACCAATTGTTAAGGATTTCTACCAAAAACCCTTCTCTAGGATCTTGTTGAGTTATTCGATGCAATCAACACAAACCACTAAGCGCATATGAGATCATACCAAACACACCAAAGCACACACAAATTTATCCCGGTTGGGGCTTTCACCTTAATCTGGGGGAGAAGAAACCCAAGATGTTATTCAACTAGAGAAGATACAAGAATATTACAATTCTCACCATGACCCTCTCTCAAGCCTCACCAGCAAGTACTAGTTGTTTACAAATAGATAATCACTCAATCTCTCCTTCAATGAAGTATTCTCTCTCTTGGCTCTCAATGGAGGCCAATAACAACAATATATATCTAGAGAAAACCTATTTTGATATCTTGATACAATAACTATTGGATATTCCTGAAGAGATAACCCTACGATAAGAGCCGTCAGATCTGACTTGAAGAGAAAGTTGGGCTTCTCACGAATCACCAAGATCCGACCCAATAAATCCATCAGCACCGCTGTCGGTCGACCGCACCTCAAGGTCGGTCGACCATCCCCCTCTCGGGAACTTCTACAAGTTGGGCGGTCGACCGCACCCCATGTACAGTCGACCACGCGGTCGATCGCGCAGTCGACCGCAACTCCACCTGCTGATACTGCTGATTGTTTCTCTTGCTTCCACTCCTTCTCCGATCGTCTTGAGTCCTCCATCGTCTCATCGTCTTCTTATCCAACATAGTATGCAAGATATAAACCCAACAGACTCTTGCCTTTCAATGTGGTTGTGGGTGAGTTCCTTTGGACTTCAAACTTTGATTATGAATTGTTAAATCTCAAGTATGTTAGGGTTTTGGCCTCAAATACACGTAGGCACTGAGTACTTGAAGTTGGAGGAGAAGAGGAGGAGACAAAGACAACAAGAGAAGACAACTGCAAGTAAAAGAACTGTAGTCGGATAGTTGCGGTCGACCGACCCAATCTATTGAGAGTTCTTCGAGTTTACAGGTCCAACGGAGGAGGGGACGGTCGACCGTGCATTCGATCGGTTGTGTCCCGGATTTGCATCTACACGTTGCAGTCGACCGATCTTGGGGGTGCGGTCGATCGACCTTGGGAGTGCGGTCGACCGACTTCGGTGCTGATTATTTTTGGGCTTACGAGTTTAAGGACCAATAGCTCGATTTGTGTTTATCTTTAAGAATTTACTTGGGGCTATATATATGGTCATAGACTCTAGGGTTAGAATTAATTTGTGTAATCAAGAGGTGAGCCATTATCATTGTTCAACTTCAAGAGGGGATTGTGCCGAGTGTTTCAAAGGTGAGAGAGAGATTGAGAGTTGTAATCTCTTTTGTAATCTTTGTATTTCTTGGGAAATAAGAAGTACTGGTTATCTTTACACATTGATTGTGTTCTTGTGAGATCTTGCATATATTGTGGTGGCTTGTTTTTGGTTCATCTAAGTCTTGGTGGTTTCTATTGCTTGTGGTGCACTTCCGCTATTAGCACTATGAGTTGTAGTAGATTATTCAACAAGTGGTATCAGAGCAACTAGGTTCGAGATGGCTGATAACAAGTCGAAGATCAAGAGATTCAATGAGAGTGAATTCGCGATGTGGAAGATTTAGATGATATCATATCTTCATCAGAAAGATCTTGATGATCTATTGTTTGATGAGAAACTGGTAGGTGCAGACAAGGATGCGAAGGTCTTGGCGGATTGGAATCATTTGAAACAGAATGCGCTAGGGAAGATTCAGTTGGAACTGAGTAGGAAGGCGTTATTTCATATCTCGAAGGCAAAGACCACAAAGGAGGCTATGGAGATTCTCACGGATATGTATGAGAAACTGTCGGCATCTAATCAAATTCTTCATCTGAAGAAATTGGTTAATATGAAGTTGAGGGCAGGGGGTTCAGTAGCAGAGCAAGTGAACAATTACTGTATGGTTTACAACCAGATGGAAGCTGCAGGTTTGAAATTTTCAGAGAGAGGGAAGTCATTGTTACTTCTATCTACTTTACCTGATAGTTATGGTACGATGGAACAGAATATTACAGGCACTATGAGAGATTCTACGACTCTACAGGATGTGGTAAGTAGCATTCTAAACGAGGAGGTGAGAAGGGTGAGAAACGGGGGATATCCATCATCATCTTCTAGAGATTCCGCAATGTACGTTGAGAAGATACGTGGGAGATCTAAGAGCAGTTGAAGAAGAAATGATCAGAGTAGTTCATTTGAGAGTGGATCTGATGACAGCGATGGGGGACCTGAGTCTGAGTGTTGGTATTTTTACAAAGAAGGGTCATATGATGCGCAGTTGCAAGGCTTATATGAAGAAGAAGTAGGAGAAACCGAAGAGAGATACCCCAAAGGAAGCTCAAGTGGGGCTTGTTGAGGATCTATGCTTATCAACATGGGAAAAGTTGGGCACTCAAGATTGGTGTATTGATTCGGGAGCTTCTTTTCATTGCGCTCCGAGGAGAGAGGTGTTTGATGACTACGAGGAGGGTTCTTTTGGAGATATGATCGTAGGGAATGGTCACCGGTGTCCTGTAGTAGGGTTAATACTGTTCGTGTGAAAGCCAATGATGATCAAAAGTGTTGTCTTGCGGGAGACAAGGCATGTTCCAGACTTGAAGGAAAATCTTATCTCAATTGGAAAGCTAAACAAGGAGGGGTTGTCTACTACAGTTGGTAGTGGGGAGTGGTGCATAGCTGCAGGTTCTATGGTGATTGCAAAAGAGAAGCATGAGGGAACACTGTATTTGCTTAGACGTGAGGGACGTTTCTCCTGTAGTTGACTCTCAGCCGGAATCGAGTAGTAGGTTGTGTGGGGTGCAACCGAGTTCTTTCAGTTGTGGAGGGGAGGTTACTAATTTAGTGAGAGCTGCTAGCCATGGAAGTGATCCTAGAGGGCAAGATGTTGCTGTGGTGAGGGTACTTTACGATATGGCAGTTGAAGCTTCAAGTCGCCCTTGTGTGATAGATAGCACTGGTATTGATATGCGGGATGATGTCGATGAGGGTAACCGAATTGGGACTGTATGGGTTGAACAGTCTGCGGATATTGTGGAGGTGTCATCCATAGAGGTTTCTAGTGCAGATGGTGCATTGAGAGGCTTTGAACCATGTCCGGTGTTGATGGAGATTCCACGAGTTAGGGAGTCTTGTAACACGAAATTCGACATGGAAGGTTGTTTCTCCGGTATTCGTGCTCAATGCGATTGGTGGAGCACATCCTTCATGAGGCGATTGATGAACTCAATAATATTCACATTTTGGAGCAATAATCTTATTGCAATTGGACATTTAAATGCTTTATATGTGGTATTTTACTCTTCTTTTCTCTTTTCCATAGGAAACAACCAAAAGCAGCAAAACGAAGCAGATTCCAGACTAATACCGACTGAGAGGATGATATACAGGGAACTGCAGAGCAACAGTCGACTAGCTCTTCACCAGTCGACCAGGCAGAGAGATTGCTGGGGCTCAGCACAGTCGACTTCCCCAACATCAGTCGACTTGACTGAGAAATCATGAAGCCACAGATGTCTCGGCACAGTCGACTGCTTCCAAAGCCAGTCGACTGGTATTCGGCAGAGTCAAAAGATAAGAACAGCGAAGATTCATCCTCATCTAAATACGAAGCAAGATTTAATGATCCAAACCCAGGTTATATGTGAATAACAACTTCTTCAACGAATCAAAGCTAGAGACCGGGGATTGGCAAGAGCACGTGGTTAGTAAAAAAGGAAGAAAAGAAGAAAAGAGAAAGATATAAAACGCCGATCAAATAAGGAAGGAAATAAATAAAAAGAAGAGGACTTTTCTGGAAAAAGTGCAAACCCTAATTCTCTTCCCGTGTTCTATAAATATCAACAAGAGGAGCAATCATCGGGGAGGGATGGAACTTCGGAATCATCAAGTCATCCACTAAGAAGATTATTCTATCAGCATCGAAGAAGAAGGAGATCGAGTTCACGAAGGCAATGCGCCGGTCGACTGTGTGATAGCCAGCCGACCTATCTGGCCGAACTTCATCAGTTTATCTCTTCTCTTTCTAGTTCTGTTATGTTAATCATGTATTCGAAACTGTTAGTCAATAAAAGTTTTATTATGTGGAACTAATTTCATAGTTGGGTAGATTGAAACCGTAGTTATGTAATGCTTATATTCTTCTGAATGCTATTCTATTACTTATTGATTAAACCTGAGAGTATTGGTATAGATTTATAATATACAAACTTGTTCAGAAGTTCTAAGAGCAGTCGACTGAGAGTGACAGCAAGTCGACTGCCATACAGAACCTGAGATTATCAAGTTTGCATATTATAAGTCTGAATTTGTTATATGAGTATAGAGACGACCCGTATCTCGTGCTCATAACTTGTAACACAGGAATCTTTAGGGGTTCTTGGTTTAATCAACTTGAAGGATCTAAATCTGATACCAATTTCTAGAACTTTGAGTGTTTGTTCGTTTCCATTGTTCATATGTTTTCTTTAAGTGCAACTTAGTAGATACCATGCTAAATACTTAAGGAAAGAAACGAATTAGAGTAGATACCATGCCCAATTCTTGGCTTGGGGAAACATTAACTTTAAGGAGTAGATACCATGCCCTTAAAGGAACGAACATGAGCAATTAGAGTAGTGAAGAAGGTGACTTAGCATTACTGACTATAGGTGGAAATCAAAACCCAACTACTTAATAGATATTTGTGATTCAGAACTACTAGATCTGGACATTTCTTTTAGAACAGCACTTCAATATTCTTATTTCTTTTTTATTGGTTAGTAAGTTAATTTCTACAATCTCTGTGGGATCGACCCTCGCTTTTCACTACGCTTCTATAAACGATTCGTACACTTGCGAGGTTTTAATTTGTGTCTATATTATCTATTTATTTAGATAGTCTAGATTGCACAACAAGTTTTTGGCGCCGCTGCCGGGGATTGTTAGTATTTTAACTTACAAATCAGTAAATCTTTTCTTTTACTTTCTTTTCTTTTATTAATAAATATTTTCTCTTTTAGGTTACAGGATCTTGGTGGATGCACGGAAGGCGATCACTTCGTCCAGAGCTACTACCTATTGACGCGGAGACAGAACGCACCTTGCATAGACTAGGTCGGCTGTCTGCAACCAACCAGTCGACTGCTACAAGGGACCAGGCGACTGCACAGAGACCCAATTCACGAGCAACAATGGTTGAGGAGATACCAAATCGAGTACCAATGCAGGACAAATTTACGCCTAAGAATATTGAGCAACCTTCCTGCATTGCTTATCAACCTAATGTCACAGGGAATATGCATCTCTCTCCTCAATTACTTAGCATGGTTCCCCACTTTAGTGGCAAACCAGACGAGGAGCCTCACCTCCATCTGCAAGACTTCTTTGATCTTTGCCGAACACAAAGTGTCCAAGGGCTTACCCCTGATCAAATCAGGTTAATCTTGTTTCCATTCTCTTTAAAACTTAATGCTAAATTGTGGTATAATTCTTTGGAACCAGGATCAATTAATTCATGGGAGCAATTGGCAACAAAATTTTTGAAAGAATTCTTTCCAGCCCAGAAGACCAAACAACTGAAAAGGGAGATTCAACTCTTCCAACAAAAAGATGGAGATTTATTCTTCGAAGCATGGAAGGACTTCAAGAACAAGCTTCTCAAGTGTCCTACGCATAACATGCCTAAGGATGATCAGGTACAAGCCTTTTATGAGGGTTTAAATGATACTAACAAGGCAATTGTGGATTCAACTTGCAACGGGATCTTGATGAGAAAAAGTAGTGAGGAGGCCATCGAATTATTTGAAGAACTCAGCGAGAACTCACAGCAATTCTCAACAAGGGGAAGAGGCATTTCTAAAAAACAGGGAGTTTACGAAATTTCTGGTAGTAATAACATACTATTAGAAATTGTAAACATGAACAAAAAAATTGACATGCTTGTTAATGCAATGACAACAATGGGCAGTGTAAAAAATCAAACAAAAGAAATTTGTGCAATTTGTTCTCATTTTGACCATACAACTGACACATGTCCCATGTCTTCTTTCACAGATCAGGAGCATGCAAACTATGTGGGATAAGGAGTATTTCCACCAAAGAACAACCCATTCTCAAACACATACAACCCAGGGTGGAGGAACCATCCAAATTTCTCATGGAGCAACAATCAAGGCACTCAATCTTCGTAAGGACATGCACGAAGCTTCCAAATGGAAAGTGGGTTTGATCGGCCAGTTCAAGAACAGAAGAAGTTGAATTTTGAATCCACCGTTCTTCAATTGCTCCAACAACAACATCAAACAAGCAACCAACAAGGGCAGGCAATTCAGAAATTGGAAACTCAAATCGGGCAAATCGCGAAGGAGTTGAGTGAAAGAAAGGCAGGAGAACTCCCTTCACAAACCATACCAAACCCTAGAGGCCAAGAACAGCTCAAATCAGTAACAATTCTGAGAAGTGGTAAGACAATTGACAACAAGGTTGGAACACACGCAGAAGAAGCAGATAAACAACCATCAAAAGTTTTGGGTTCCAACAAGGTAAGTGAAAAAGAAAGGACAGTTTTGCCACCATTCCCTCAAAGGTTAGTCAAGCAAAAGAAAGAACAACATTTATTTGACATCTTTGAAACTCTCAGAAAGGTAGAAATTAATATCCCCCTACTTGATGCTATTAAACAAATTCCTTCTTATGCCAAATTTTTGAAAGAATGTTGCACTCACAAAAGAACATTTTAGGTTAGGGAGTATGTGGCCTTGACAGAGGAAGTGAGCACCGTTTTGTTAAGAAAATTACCTCCTAAATTGACGGACCCAGGTAGTTTTACCATTCCTTGCAGGGTTGGTGAGCACTTCTTTGAGAAGGCACTGCTAGACTTGGGGGCTAGCATCAATCTTCTTCCTTATTCTGTTTACGAAAAGCTAGGATTGGGAGAACTCAAACCAACATCCATCACTTTGCAGTTGGCTGATCGCAGCATCAAAAGACCTAGAGGTATTTTGGAAGATGTCCTAGTTCAGGTAAATGATTTCATTTTGCCTGCAGATTTTGTTGTGTTAGATATGGAGGACTCTTCAATGCCATCTTCTTTACCGATCATCCTAGGTAGGCCCTTTATGAGTACGGCTGATATAAAAATTTGTGTTAAAAAGGGTACTATAAGCATGAAAATAAATGGAGAAAAAGTTGAGTTTAAAATGTTTGATACACTAAAATTACCACATGATGATCATGAGTGCTATAATGTTGATGTGGTACAGGAGATTGTTGATCAAACATTTCAGGAATACGATGACTGCAGGATTGCAGAGACAGTACATCACCTTGAAACTCCAAAGTCATATTCAGGTAAACTCGCACCTGCATTTGAAAATATTGTGACTGATAACACTTGTGTTTCCTCAGACCAGTCGACTGGTGAACGGAACAAGTCGACTGTCCCGAATGCTACCAGAACACCAGACGTGGAGCTTAAGCTGCTACCTGAACATCTGAAGCACGCATATTTGGGTGAGAACCAGACGCTTCCAGTGATAGTTGCTGCAAACTTGAGTGTACAACAAGAAGATAAGCTGCTGAGGGTACTGCGAGAACACAAAGGTGCAATAGGATGGACCATTGCAGATATCAAGGGAATAAGTCCATCCAAATGCATGCATAAAATACTTCTTGAAGACAATGCAAAACCTAGCAGGGAAGCACAGAGAAGGCTTAATCCACACATGAAGGAAGTGGTAAGAACAGAGGTCTTGAAGCTACTAGATGTTAGCATCATCTACCCTATCTCAGATAGCAAATGGGTGAGTCCTATACATGTGGTGCCTAAGAAAAGTGGAGTCACAGTGGTGAAGAATGAAGAGAATGAGCTTATCCCCACTAGAGTGACCACAGGATGGAGGGTATGTATTGACTACAGGAAGCTGAATAACGAAACCAGGAAAGATCACTTCCCTCTTCCTTTTATTGATCAAATGTTAGAAAGATTAGCAGAATATAGTCATTATTGTTTTTTAAATGGTTATAGTGGCTATAATCAAATTGCTATTGCTCCAGAAGATCAAGAAAAAACCACTTTTACATGTCCTTTTGGTACTTTTGCATACAGGAGGATGCCCTTTGGATTGTGCAATGCACCAGCTACATTTCAGAGATGCATGATGAGTATATTTTCAGACATGGTGGAAAGGTTCATCGAGGTATTTATGGATGATTTTAGTATTTTTGGATCTTGTTTTGATGAATGTCTTAACCATTTGCAGCTTGTACTTAAGAGATGTGAAGAATGCAATTTAGTGCTGAATTGGGAAAAGTGCCATTTTATGGTACAACAAGGTATTGTCTTGGGACATGTGGTGTCAAAAAGGGGCATAGAGGTGGACAAGGCAAAAGTTGACATCATATCAAAGCTACCCCCTCCTACTACAGTCAAGGGTGTTAGGAGTTTTCTTGGACATGCAGGGTTCTATAGAAGATTTATAAAAGATTTCTCAAAAATCTCCAAACCCCTTTGTGAATTGTTGGCTAAGGATGTTGAGTTTGCATGGACAGAAGAGTGCACAAATGCTTTTATTACATTGAAGAATCTTCTCATTTCTGCACCTATTGTCATGACACCAGATTGGAACCATCCTTTCGAGCTTATGTGTGATGCAAGCGATTATGCTTTGGGAGCTGTTTTAGGTCAGAGAATCAATAAGGTACCCCATGTTATTTACTATGCTTCTCGAACTTTAAATGATGCACAGCTTAATTATTTTACTACTGAAAAAGAAATGTTAGCTGTCATTTTTGCTGTAGAGAAGTTTAGATCATATTTAATTGGTTCTAAAGTTATTGTTTTCACTGACCATGCTGCTTTGAGATATTTGTTTGCTAAAAAGGATGCTAAGCCTAGGTTGATCAGATGGGTGCTGTTGCTTCAAGAATTCGATCTTGAGATTAGAGACAAGAAAGGAAGTGACAATGTTGTGGCAGATCACATGTCCAGATTACTGCATAAGGAAGAAAGAATTGTGCCCCCACTTAATGAAAATTTCCCAGATGAAAATTTATTTGAAATAAATATACAACTTCCATGGTTTGCAGATATTGTAAATTATCTCACTGCTCATGTTTTTCCTCCAGGGATGACAATTCAGGAAAGAAAGAGACTGGTGGCCATGTGCAAGCACTATTATTGGGATGATCCTTATTTGTTCAAATTTTGCCCTGATCAAATTATAAGAAGATGTGTGGCAGAAGAAGAGCAAATGAGTATTCTACAACATTGCCACCAATATGCATGTGGAGGACATTTTGGACCAAAAAGAACAGCACTCAAGGTATTACAATCTGGTTTTTATTGGCCTAATGTATTCAAAGATGCTTTTTCTTTTTGCAGGACTTGTGACAAATGCCAAAGGACAGGCAACATCTCTTCTAGAAATCAAATTCCACTGCAAAACATCCAAGTAATCGAGCTTTTTGATGTTTGGGGAATCGACTTCATGGGTCCCTTTCCTAACTCATATGGTTATTTATATATTCTTGTGGGTGTGGATTATGTGTCTAAATGGGTCGAGGCTGTCCCCTCAAAAACTAATGATCACAAAGTTGTTGTCAAGTTTTTGCAGGAGAACATTTTCACTAGGTTTGGTACACCACGAGCAATAATTAGTGATGGAGGGAGCCACTTCAATAATTTTCCATTTGCCTCTTTGATGAAGAAATATGGGATTACACATAGAGTGGGTACTCCATATCATCCTCAAACCAGTGGGCAAGTGGAGATTAGCAACAGAGAGATCAAGAGCATTTTGGAAAAGACAGTAAATACAAGGAGAAAGGATTGGTCGCTACGATTGAATGATGCATTATGGGCCTACCGAACAGCATACAAAACACCCATCGGCATGTCACCATACCGTTTGGTGTTTGGAAAAGCCTGTCATCTGCCAGTAGAGTTGGAACACAAAGCCTATTGGGCCATCAAAAGGTTCAATTTTGATATGAAACAAGCAGGCGACAAAAGAAGATTGCAACTGAACGAGCTTGAAGAGTTGATGTACGACGCATATGAAAATGCAAAGTTGTACAAGAAAAGGACCAAGATGTACCATGATAAACAGCTAGCAAAGAAGGAGTTTTATGAAGGACAGAAGGTATTAATATACAACTCAAGATTAAGACTCTTTCCAGGCAAGCTTATGTCACGATGGTATGGCCCATACATTGTTACAAAAGTCTTTCCATATGGAGCATTGGAGGTTCATAGCAAAGAGAAAAATCAAACATTCAAGGTGAACGGGCATAGGGCGAAGCCGTACATTGAGATGAGTATAGAGCCGAAAGAGGAGGATGTGAATCTTCAAACCATTCAATACATTGCATGAACTCATCAAGTCTAGCTGAAGACAGAAAACACAGCGCTTATTGGGAGGCAACCCAATTTTTCAGGAGAGTACTTACACTCTCTATTTATTTATTTATTTCTTTAATCATTTCTTTATTTCTTTATTTTATTTTCTTTCCTTCAAACTAGTTGGTAACACATGCCTATACTTTAAGTTTTGTGCGAACATTGAGGACAATGTTCCATCTAAGTTTGGGGGTAGTTATTTATATTTGGAGTCTTTTGATTTTTTTTGGGATAAACAATTTCTTATAAAATAAGAGTAAGGATACTTATTTACTCTGGGATTGTTGAGTTTCATAGTCCTCACAAAATTGTATGAGTCATGCGATTATACATAAAAAAAAACAAATGTGATGCTTTTTCTAGTGATTATCCTCTTTGATCTAGTCCTAAACAGAGTTTAAGTAAATAGAGTAAAAACAAAAAGAAAATATATATATGAATAAAGTCAATCTACTCCAATGATTTGAGTTGCTTAGTAACTAGTGGTATTCATCACCAATGTTTACCTTTACGTCAAACGGCAACTTGAAATATGAGTATGCAAAGCACTTAAAGTTTGTGACTTGTTGAGTAACCGGGTGGATTCATCACAAATGTCTTGCACTCGCGTCAAAAGGCAAGTGACGACTTAAAGAAGAGACTGAAAAAAAAAAAAAAAAAAAAAAAACTCTAGTTTGCTACTCGGTTTGTAGTAGAGGAAAGGGATAATCACAGATTGGGTAGTTACATACTATAACTATAATTAATTGCATGACAAATATGATTGGTTTTGGAGCCATGAATAGACAATTGCACTGGAGAAAGTGTGTATACTTGTTTTTACTTTATTTGCAATTGTTTGTATTTTTTATTGCAAATTTTGATGTTTGCATAATGAGACATTTTCTTGGTGTTATGGGTTGAGTCTACTATTTTCCCCTTGTTCATAATTTTACTCTTTGCTTGAGAACAAGCAAAAGCTAAGTTTGGGGGTATTTGATGAACTCAATAATATTCACATTTTGGAGCAATAATCTTATTGCAATTGGACATTTAAATGCTTTATATGTGGTATTTTACTCTTCTTTTCTCTTTTCCATAGGAAACAACCAAAAGCAGCAAAACGAAGCAGATTCCAGACTAATACAGACTGAGAGGATGATATACAGGGAACTGCAGAGCAACAGTCGACTGGCTCTTCACCAGTCGACCGGACAGAGAGATTGCTGGGGCTCGGCACAGTCGACTTCCCCAACATCAGTCGACTTGACTGAGGAATCATGAAGCCACAGATGTCTCGGCACAGTCGACTGCTTCCAAAGCCAGTCGACTGGTATTCAGTGGAGTCAAAAGATAAGAACAGCGAAGATTCATCCTCATCTAAATACGAAGCAAGATTTAATGATCCAAACCGAGGTTATATGCGAATAACAACTTCTCCAACGAATCAAAGCTAGAGACCGGGGATTGGCAAGAGCACGTGGTTAGTAAAAAAGGAAGAAAAGAAGAAAAGAGAAAGATATAAAACGTCGATCAAATAAGGAAGGAAATAAATAAAAAGAAGATGACTTTTCTGGAAAAAGTGCAAACCCCAATTCTCTTCCCGTGTTCTATAAATATCAACAAGAGGAGCAATCATCGGGGAGGGACGGAACTTTGGAATCATCAAGTCATCCACCAAGAAGATTATTCTATCAGCATCGAAGAAGAAGGAGATCGAGTTCACGGAGGCAACGCGCCGGTCGACTGTGTGACAGCCAGCCGACCTATCTGGCCGAACTTCATCAGTTTATCTCTTCTCTTTCTAGTTCTGTTATGTTAATCATGTATTCGAAACTGTTAGTCAATAAAAGTTTTATTATGTGGAACTAATTTCATAGTTGGGTAGATTGAAACCGTAGTTATGTAATGCTTATATTCTTCTGAATGCTATTCTATTACTTATTGATTAAACCTGAGAGTATTGGTATAGATTTATAATATACAAACTTGTTCAGAAGTTCTAAGAGCAGTCGACTGAGAGTGACAGCAAGTCGACTACCATACAGAACCTGAGATTATCAAGTTTGCATATTATAAGTCTGAATCTGTTATATGAGTATAGAGACGACCTGTATCTCGTGCTCATAACTTGTAACACAGGAATCTTTAGGGATTCTTGGTTTAATCAACTTGAAGGATCTAGATCTGATACCAATTTCTAGAACTTTGAGTGTTTGTTCGTTTCCATTGTTCATATATTTTCTTTAAGTGCAACTTAGTAGATACCATGCTAAATACTTAAAGAAATAAACGAATTAGAGTAGATACCATGCCCAATTCTTGGCTTAGGGAAACATTAACTTTAAGGAGTAGATACCATGCCCTTAAAGGAACGAACATGAGTAATTAGAGTAGTGAAGAAGGTGACTTAGCATTACTGACTATAGGTGGAAATCAAAACCCAACTACTTAATAGATATTTGTGATTCAGAACTACTAGATCTGGTCATTTCTTTTAGAACAGCACTTCAATATTCTTATTTCTTTTTTATTGGTTAGTAAGTTAATTTCTACAATCTCTGTGGGATCGACCCTTGCTTTTCACTACGCTTCTATAAACGATTCGTACACTTGCGAGGTTTTAATTTGTGTCTATATTATCTATTTATTTAGATAGTCTAGATTGCACAATAGCGATGAGGGGTGATTGGTGCACTCCACTTGGTGGAGTGGCGGAGGTGCTCTTTATGAGAGTGGGGAGTACTTGGGTCTTCCATGAAAGTGGGAGATTGGTAGAGATAATGTGAGGTAAAGATTGCAATAACTTTGAAGCGTGTGTATTTGGCCCAAGTGGGAGATTGTTAGGGTTTTGGCCCCAAATACACGTAGGCACTGAGTACTTGAAGTTGGAGGAGAAGAGGAGGAGACAAAGACAACAAGAGAAGACAACAGCAAGTAGAAGAAGTGTAGTCCGGAGAGTTGCGGTCGACCGACCTGGGGGTGCGGTCGACCGACCCAATCTGCTGAGAGTTCTTCGAGCGTACAGTTCTAACAGAGGAGGTGACGGTCGACCGGTCATGTCTCGGGTTTGGCTCTACACATTGCAGTCGACCGACCTTGGGGGTGCGATCGACCGACTTTGGCACTGATTGTTTTTGGGCTTACGAGTTTAAGGCTCAATAGCTAGATTTGTATTTATCTTTTAGGGTTTACTTGGGGACTATATATATGGCCGTAGACTCTAGGTTTAGAATCAATTTGTGTAATCAAGAGGTAAGCCGTTATCATTTTTCAACTTAAAGAGGGGATTGTGCTGAGTGTTTCGAAGGTGAGAGAGATTGAGAGTTGTAATCTCTTTTGTAATCTTTGTATTTCTTGGGGAATAAGAAGTATTGGTTATCTCTGCATATTGATTGTGTTCTTGTGAGATCTTGCATACATTATAGTGGCTTGTTCTTGATTCATCTAAGTCTTTGTGGTTTCTATTGCTTGAGGTTCACTTCCGCTATTAGCACTACGAGTTGTGGTAGATTCTTCAACAAAGTATTTCATTGAGAATTTAGAATCTATTTTCGAATTTTTTTGTACCAATCAACTCTTGCATACAATCTAAATGGGGTCAAATTACTTTGCCAGATTGTTAGGGTACATCATGTGAGTAAATACCAAAAAAGTTTGTGAATCAACTTTTGCAGACAATCTGAATGGTATATATCAAATGATTTTTTTGTGAATTATGTTAATTGTTCACAACTAGATTGACTTGGTATCCCTGTAGAAACTAAATTCTATGCTACTTCGTATATGATGACATCTTGGATTCAAATTTGCTTTCAGAAAAATTTCTACTTGTTTTACTATAACAGGTCGCAGGTCATTGCAATTGGTGTGAATAAATGAAGTGGTGATCTCCTCTGGACTCTCCCTCCTATGATCATCAAGCCAGCTACAGTCTAATGGGCCACACCTTGCTCAGGCCCATAAGCAAATGAGTCCGACCCGGCCTGTTAGGGTTCTAGACCCGGTTATCCCTGCCTATAAATACCCAACCCCCTTCTCACTTTGGGAGGTAATCAATCTTTCCCCCCTGAACCCTAGCTGCCCAGTCTCTTTTCCAGTGACTGACTAGATCGTCGGAGGGCCTGTCGATGGAACTTCTCCCGGTATTTCTATGCAGTGTGCAGGTACATAAGAACTGAGCCGAGCCTCGTACATCCAACCCGAGCTACTAGATCCGAGCTGAGCACCCGGCCTCAACCTCTCAACCGCCGCTTCATAGCCGGTCTTGCTACCCAGGGTCGGACAGACGCCAGTACCACAGTTTCTGCTACACAAATTACAAGAACTCACACCTGCTGCCCCCACACCCCAAAAACAAACAACATCAGCAATGATCCTCGGCTTACCAACTTCGTTGAAAGCGAATTCCTTGTCGAGCAGGTGAAGCCATTCATTCATTGTTCTTTATTTATTTCTAGAAAATGATGCTTTTATCAGTTATCGCGTACCTGTTGTAAAGCTTCTACGTTGTGAAGGATATTGTTGCTTCCATTAGTTGTGATTCTATCGTAACTTCTTTAGTTTTTCCCACTTCAAGTGATTATATAAGGATATTATATGGCATTGAATGTTAGCTTTATTATTCATCTTAATAATTTTACAATGTAGACCACTCCTTTTTTTTGTGTCTCATTTGTGTTTGTACCTAAGTTTTTTTGCTCATTTGATGTACATCATGCGGAATGTGCATGACTACAGATCAACTACAGCTATGCTAACATTTGTCTTTGTGGCTAAATTAACTATAACTATGCTAAGTAGTTTGTGAATCAAGGTTTTTCCTCCGACCCTTATCTCTGTTCCAATACTTCAAATTTCTTCTACTACCTGTGATTGTGCTTTATAGGTTTGCTTCTTGTGATTGAACATTTTGAGCATTCTGGAAAAGTTTTAGGTTCCTTGGAGCCTGTTGAAGAAATTTTTTTTTTTTGGAGATAAAAGTGACCCATCTACCTGTTGAAGAAATTAAGAACCTCATTTGTGGAAATATAAAAGTTGAAGCTATTATAAGCGGTGAGTTATGTATTTTTACACTCTGATCTACTATGTTCTGCTTTTGCAACCAACATCAACTTCTGATACTTTATTCATGTATTTATTTTTATTCTTTTTTTTTCCAATCTTCATCTAAATTTTCTTTCGTGAGATATTTCCCATTCCATTTTCAATATATACCATTATAGTTTCTTAAGCGAGACTGTATTACCTTTTATTATCCTCAAAGTTTGTGGATTCATTTTGCCATCTTCCTTTGCTTTATCATGATGTTTTGTTTTTTCAATGTGAAGGATGGGTTCCAAAGTGCTTATTGGACTAGTATGTTGGCTGTTGTGAGAAGTTTTCGGAGACACCCAACATTAACTTATTACATAAATTATACAATTTGGAGGTAATTACATTTAACTAATGCCCAGTAAAATTTTGCATATTGCTTAATCCTGTTTCCAGGAGTCACTTTTGTTTTCTCTGCAACTTACACAATTGATCTTGTTGTTTCTTGAACCAGATCTTCGAAGATGAAGTCGAAGTATCTGATTGTAGATTACAAGACATATCAATAACATTTTTTTTAGGAAACTATAGTATTTGAGGAAACAAGAGATAGCATGCAATTCTTTGTAAATAACAATTTTTTATATTCAATAAAAGGAAATATTTGTTCATTTGGAAAATATTTTCTTGCTTATTACAGTTATTCTGATACATCCTTAAAAAAACAAAAAACAAAAAAACCCTTTCTCGACGTTTTCAAATGCCGGGATAGGCTTTTTAATGAAAAAAGTTCAAAAAAAAAAAATCTTCTATCCTGGCATTTCCAATGACAGGATAGAAAAAATAACAACCCCGGCATTTGAAAACGTGGAAAAGATTTTTCGCATCCCCAGCGGGGGAAAATCCGGCTCTTTTGGCAACGTTTTGCAAAGCGTCGGGGCCATCAACCCCTACGTTTTTAAATGCCGGGAATGGGTAAAAAAATGCCGAAAATTTTGGAGTCGTTTGTAGTGACTTAGAGCATCTGTAGTCGTTAAAGCCAAATTTTAGCTATTTGGCTTATAGCAAATAGCAAAAATAGCTTTCATTGTAGTCGTTGTTAGCCAAAATTTGGTATTTCGAAATCTTAATTGGACGGACGTTAGATTATTTCCCATCCCACGTTAAAAAACAAAAAATTAGAACAAAAAACCGAGGATTCGTAGATTATTTTTCCCTAAATCAAAAAATTTTAAAAAAAAACTTAGCACGTCCGATAGTGACATTTAAAAAAAATCCAAAAAAATACCCAAAATCCTAGGACGGTACATGATTTCTCTTCTCTCATTTTTTTTTGACTTTTTGATTATTGGACGGTAGATTATCTACTGTCCGAAAAAAAATTGAGAAGAAAATCTTCGGATGGGAAATTATCTCCCGTCCGATTATTTTATTAGTTAAAAAAATTTTGGGACGGTGTATAATCTCCGATCTGATTATTTTATTAATAAAAAAAATTTGGGACGGTAAATTATATACCGTCCGATCTTCAAACGAAAAATTATGTTTCGTCGGGCTATTTTATCCATTTAGCCATTTCGATTGCCAAATATAGCTGACTACTGTTCACCAAAATAGAAATTTTGGCAAAATAGTCAACGACTGCAGCACTTTTCGAGCCAAATTTTGAAAAAATTGGCTAAATAGCCAACGACTATAGATGCTCTTATCCCTCTACGAGTCAGATTGTTTGTGAATGGAAACTAATGTGTATTTTCAATTCTTATTAGAGCACATATACATTCTCAGAAGCACTTCACTATCTATTGCCAAAATATTCTTATTTTACAGCGATAACATCGTTGACATCAAGGCCGACCCCCACCTTGAGGCAGGTGAGGCGGCCGCCTCAGACCCCCGATTTTTTTTACAATTTTAGTGGCTCCAAATTTGTATTTCCTTTAAATATAGGGATATATTTTGTGCGTTAAAAAATTATATTGTTATTAGGGGTCCGAATAATAATTATTTGGGTCTTTCGCCTCGGGCTCCCGGGAACTCAGACAAGGCCTGATTGACATTAAAAATTATGACAATAGTTCATACATGCTTAGAGCATCCACAGTCGTGATTGTTTGAAAATGCATAAATGCATATAGCATTTTGCCTCTTTGCTGCAGTCGTCGAATGGTATTTTATAGCAATTTAATTTAAAATAATAAAAATCCCATATCAGACAGAGTTTGAAGTTGCGTCAGAGGAATTTAATTATTTTTTAATAGGTAGACGGAACTTCACTTTACGTCGGAAGAGAAAAAAAAACACACAAAAATGGCTAGACACAACTTCACTTTGCGTCGGAAGAGAAAAAGAATCAAAAAAAATGGTCAGACACAACTTCATGTTGCGTCCGACATGTTTTGTATTTTTTTATTTGCTTTATTTACTTTTTTTGAGTTTTTTTATTACAGTTTATTAAACTTTGTTTGAGGGATGGACAGTGAAGTTGCGTCGGAGGAATAAAAAATAATTTTTTTCGTCGGACACAAAGTGAAGTTGCGTCCTGTATAATATGTAATTCTCTCAAATCCACTCTCATTTATAGCAATCTACTGTCGCAAAAAATGCAAAAAATGCATAAATAGCAAACGACTGCAGCGCTTTCTGAGCGGAAATATGCATAATATGCATATTTAGCAAACGACTGTTGATGCTCACAGGTCCATATAGAAACTGCGTACTAAATGTATCAAAATCTTCACCGCACCACTATTAATTATACTATACCTTAAGCAAATAGGCCTACCCCCTCTCTCCTTTCTCCATTTTGAATTGGAGAAAGGAGAGCAAAAGTCATAATTAACACGTGCAGTCAACATCAAATTATACTATATCTTAAGAAAATAGGTCTACCCCTTCTCTCCTTTCTTCATTTTGAAATGGAGAAAGGAGAGCAAAAGTGATAATTAACACGTGCAGCCCACATCAAATGTCAAAACAGAATTAAATTAAAAAACACAAATAAAAAACTTTCTTCTCCCACATCACCATCAAACCCACAAAACCTAACCCTCCCTACCCCAAAACCCACCCAAATCTCCTCACCCGTCCATCCCTACCGGCCGCCCATCGCTGCCTCCGCCCATCCCTACCCGCCGCCCGTCGCTGCCCCCGCCTCTCGCTGCCCCCCCCCCCCCGCCTGTCGCTACCCTCCATCGACACCCATCGCTTCATCGTCCCAACCCCTAGCTACCCTCCATCAAACCCATCACTTCACCGTCACCGCCCCTCGCTGCCCCCACCCGTCGCTACCTTCCATCGTTTCGCCGTCGTCGCCCTTTGCCGTCATTACCCTCCACCGTTGCCACCCGCCCATTGCAAATCTTTAGTCTGTGTAAGCTTCATTACATTTTAATTTAGATAACTTCAATTATATACACTGTATAGAGAGTAGTCTTTCAATTTGGATAAGATTCAAAGAATGAGCATGTCGCTTACAGAAACCAAGTGGCCATTTGTCCTCAGAAGAAGATAATTTCCTATAAAGTTGGCATTTGCTATGACAATAAATAAGAGTCGGGGCCAAACTCTCCATAGCATTAGGGTTTATCTTAAAAAAAGTTGTATTTACGCACGGTCAATTGTATGTAGCATTATCACGTTGCACTTCCCGTTCTGGCTTGAAGATATTACTGACAGATAACACAAATGATTCCCAAAATACTAATAATCGTACACGTAATGTGGTATATCAAGAAGTTCTTCAAGAAGTACGTAACTCCATGATAATTAATTGAAAGGTAAATGTCATCAACAATCTAATAATATTCAAATGATTAAAATAGTAGTTATTGGCACACAATGTTTTTATATTTAAGAATCTCATAATATCATCTTAGTAGAGTTTATCAAAGTCTTATTTATTCTTTTTTCTTTTATGTATCGTCTTATATCAATTCAAATTGGTTCATGCCACTATATAAATAATTATTTTTTAATGTGATGCATCTAACTAGATTTTCATTTCATGTTTTCTTTTTATGTAGGCCGACATGCGATATTCATGTGTGGAGAATTCCGTCGCTCGATAATGTGATTTCATGTTGAAATTACTAAAATATTTTGATACTACAATGTTGAAATTAGTACACTTTTTTTTTTATTTACGTAGCTATAAACAATAGTTGTTTAGAAAATAAATTTTGCATTTTAACTGTTTTGATTGAACTCTTTTATTATCGTGAACAATTTATTGAAGCTATCCGTTGTATATATAATTGTGATTTAAGTATGATATTATTGTGATTGAGTTTGGATGTGCCGTATTGTCATCAAATATTTGCGTTTGAATATTGTGTTTTCTATGCAAAGCTTTACTACATAATTGTTGAATGTTAATATGTTGGATTATAATTATACATGGAAAAAGTTGTAAATATGGGGAGGTTCTGCCATTTTTAAAAAAAATATTATTGATGTTTTAATATATTTTTTTGGCAAAGTCTGTGCAATTTGCACAGGGGGTATACTAGTTTGTACTGAATGAACGGTCAGAACTATATAAAGACGAGAATTAGTAAATCATGAGTAAAATTGTAAAATATGATTGAATGCACGCACGGCCGTCCGTTTTCAACATACAACAAGAAATTTTCATTTTAAAACATACGAAATGGTCATTTTTTTCATAAACCACTTTTGACTTTGAAAATTATGGAGAGAAATGATAGGGTATTGGGTTCAAAACTTAAAATCCATCAATTCCCAAATCTTCAACAGTTTTTTTTATAAGAAAAGGTGGAGTATGGCCATCCTGTTTCATTAATAAGGGATTAATAAAACAAACTCAGAGTACTGAGCCAAATACAAGGTCCTACAATCATAACAAAAGTACATAAACTCCACCCCAAACATTGGGGGTGGAACAAAAGAAGACCAGAATGGTCGCAACATACATGCGACTAACCAAAATACATCATATCCCCCAACAAACCCTGAGGCGGTAGGTATCTATCAAAATCCTGGGGCCATCAGTCGATCGTCGGACCGATCTCGACTTCATCATCATCAAAATCCTCAACCTGGAATGTGCTCGCTATCCTCCCCCTGAGACCTGCTGCGGCCAAATTAGCCCAAAATAAAATAAAATGCATAATGTGAGTCAAATTACCAGAAATATTATTACAAGTTCTGCGAAAATAAAAATTATTTCTGTCTAGCCATAGAACCCAGGTCGTTGCGGCGATAGTGATATACCACGCTTCTCTCATAGTTCTTCTCTCAGTAACAAAATTTGGGCCTACCCACAAGTCCTCGTACACACTAGGTACTGATTCTTTTCCAGGGCGCTGAGTACCTCAACGAGTACCGCTTTGCTTCTAGGACACTGTAGGAAGAGGTGGTCTCTAGTTTCTAGGGTAGCATGGTAGAACCCGCAACAACAGTCCACATTCGGTTGGCGTTTAGTGAGATTTTCTCTAGTCAAAATCGCATCGTTCAGTACCAGCCATAAGAAAACTTTGATTTTCAGCGGGGCTTTCATCCTCCAAATGACGCATGCCCACTTTGGGGTACATCCCCTATAGTGAATGCGGTTATATAGGGAGTGAACAGTGAACATGCCATTCTTTTACAATCCCCAGGATTTCTTATCTGGACCCTGAGAGTAACTAATTCCAGCATTGGTGAGGTAGGTTTGAAGTTCCATAAGTCTACTTTGAGAGCCCAGATCTAGTGATTATTTAATTGGTAGTTTCCAGGCGCCTCTTTTCCAGGCTGCGGCCACCGTGCAGTGTGGTTGTGACGTATGATCATATAGATCAGGGAACAGGGCTCTAAGTGTGTGATCACCATACCACTTATCCCACCAGAATCTAGTGTGTCTGTCGTTGCCGTTAACTGATGTCACACAGCTAATGAATGGTTCATAGGCCTTAGCGATGCCTTTCCAGAACCAGAAGACACGTGGGCCTATCCTGAAGCCCAAATTTCTCGTTCCATTACCATGCAGATATCCCTGAACAAAATCTTGCCACCCTTCTCCATTAAGGTGGAAAACTTTCCACCACCATTTACCCAGTAGTGCAAGATTCATATCTCGAAGATCAATAATACCTAGTCCTCCATGTATCTTTTCCATGCATGCCTTCTCCCATCTGATAAGGTGATAGCCGCCTCGATCTGGGTCTGCCCCATTCCATAAAAACTGTTTTCGAGTCTGGTCAATTTCTCTGAATTACCCATCGCGGCAGTTCAAAAAAGGACATATAGTAGGTTGGAAGATTTGAGAGGACTGCATTAATGAGCGTGACTCTCCCTCCTAATGATAAGGCTTTACCTTTCCAACCTGCTAGACGCTTCTCAACCCGGTCAATAATGGGTAACCAATCATCCTTTTTGAGTTTCCCGGTCCGTAGTCATAATCCCAGGTATTGAATATGGAAACTTTCGGTGGAACAATTGAGAATAGTGGCATGTTCTAGTGCCTCCTCTGTTGTCAGGGCAATGGGGATGAGAGTACTTTTGTGGAAGTTAACCCTGAGGCCAGACCAAGCTTCAAAGCTATATAATATTTCTTTGAAGGCGATAGTTTCCCCGAGGTTGCCATTACCAAATAGAAGAGTATCATCAGCATATTGGAGGATAGAGCACCCTTGGCGATTGACTCCCTTGGCCACCGGTACAATCCAACCTGCTCTACTGCAGTTAGCTATTATGGACCAAAGTACGTCTGCCACAATGGTGAAGAGAAGGGGTGAGAGCGGATCACCTTGTCTGAGGCCCCGTTTCCACGAAAAAGGTTGGTCCGATACCCCATTTACCAAAATTGCAGTTCTGCTGGTGGTAAGACATATGTGGATCCATCTAATCCATCTATCCCCAAAACCTCTTCCAGCAAGTGCTTCCAGGAGACAGTCCCATTCAACCGAATTATAAGCTTTCTCAAAGTCCAGCTTTAGGAGGTAGCTCTTAGCATTCGAAGTGTGGCATTGGTGGATAGCTTCTTCACCCGTAGCTATACTGTCCTGAATACATCGCCCTTTAATGAACCCCATCTGATCGTGACTAATGAGACCATCCATCACCTTTTCCAGTCTATTAGTGAGAGTCTTGGTAATGATCTTGACAGAGCAGTTAAGGATACTAATAGGGCGGAAGTCTCCCACTTGCTGGGAGTCTTCTTTCGTAGGAATCAGCACAACCTCTGCAAAATTAATTCTCCCTAATTTGAGCTTATGGTCGTAGAAATCAGCGAACACCTTCATCAAATCGCCTTTGATTTCCTCCCAGAATGTCTGATAGAAGATCATCGGAAAACCATCCGGAGCTGGGGATTTGTCTTTTCCAAGTTGTTGGACACTTGGACTGCCTCCCAGACTTCCTTTTCAAGTGAAGGGCACTTCTAGGGATTGCATTATAAGGTCGGAGTTGCCCACCGAGTCCTGCCAGAATTCGTGGTGGAGAGAGACTCTCAAGTCCGTTTTGTGTCCAAAGAGAAGTTTGAAATAGGATTGGAATGCCATTCTGATATCCTTGTCACCTAGGATCATTCCAGAGTTCGAGTGGACCGAGTGAATGATGTTAGATCTACACTAGGCACTGGCTACTCGATGGAAGAATACTGTGTTCGCGTCTCCCTCTTTGAGCCATGAAATTCTGAACCGCTGTTGCCATTTTTTTTCTCGAGCCTATAGAGTTGGTCAATTTTCTGTCTGAATTGGAGCAACCAATTCTGCTCTTTCTATAGCAGATCTCTAGTTTCTTCAGTTTTCTCAAGTTCCTCAATACCTTCAAGAAGGGATTCTTTTGCCCTCCAAATCAGCGCAAATCTGGTCCGGTTCCATTTTCTGAGCTTGCCCCTAAGTCTTCTAATTTTTTCACACCATATTGCGGTCGCTTCAATCCCCGTAGTGGGGCGAGACCAACTCTCGTAGACAATGTGGTGGAAGCCTTGGATTTCTAACCATGCTTTCTCGAATCTAAACTTTGGTGATATCCTGGGTTTATCTTACCCGGAAGATAAGAAAATAGGTACATGATCCGAGGTGGGGTTAGGAAGTGATTTAGCCGACGACAACGGAAATTTGGTCTCCTAGTCAGTGGAGACCAATATCCTATCAAGTTTAGCTAGAATGGGCGACGATTGCATGTTTGGTCAAGTGAAGAGCCTATCGGAAATGGGAATGTCCACCAGTTCCAGATCTATGATAACCTCATTAAACGCTTCCCTATCAGAGTCACTGGATCCTCTGCCCCTGTGTTCTAAGGCGAATCTAGTGATGTTGAAATCGCCCCTCACCACCCAGGGGTGTGGCCAATGTGCTTGAATCACTCTTAGTTCCGTCCAGAAAGTCATCCTAGAGGTTGCGGACCATAGACCACCGTAATTGATTGAGTCCACTGGTCGGCTTTACGTTGGAGCAAGATCGATAATGAAAATTGCCCGTAGAGTTCGTCTAGACAACAAAAAGTTTCGGGGTTGAAACCTAGAGTGATACCTTCAGATGCCCCAGTAGCTAGTTTCATTCTCCATTCAGAGATGCGATTTCCCCCCAACCTACTAAGTCTAGTCATATGTGTGAATTTGGTCTCTTGGATACCAACTGTTAGCTTTTGATTTGGCAATGACCACCTTGACCATTTCCCGCTTGTCCCGCCTACTCAGGCCCCTAACGTTCCAGAATAGCGCCTCCATTAACTATGGATGGATAAGGGATCGTGACTCAATTTGGCCATCGAGTTCGAAATCAGGATAACCCTATCAGTCTCCCATCCTCTAATTTTGTTAAGGAGGAAAGCGTTCCTATCAGTATTGCTAACCGCAAGACCACAGGTTTTGGCTAGACTAAAAGTCTCAGTATCAGTCATGAAATTAAAAATAGAAGCTAGGAAGGAACAAGTACCTCTGTCGCTTGTCTTATTCGACTTAGCGGCTGCAGCAATCTCTAAATTGTCGTCTAAGGACTCCTCAATAGCTCTCTTAGCGACTTTCTGAACCCTGAAACCCGTACCGCCTTGAGTCGAGACAGGAGCCATTGGTTGCGAGGGAGGGAATGTGAATGGTACAAATTTTGGAGAGATACCCGTTGGATCGTCAGCCAGTCCCTCAGAATCAATCGACTCTCCTTCCGAGTAAACAAAGTCATCTTTAAGATTTAGTCTATCATCTCGATCGTCTTCATCTAGGCCAAACGGTGAGACGGGGATACAATTAATTGGGCTTGTGCATATGGGCCTTCTTTGGATATATATAATTGTATTTCTTTAACTTTGAGATGGGCCCCTCTTTGGACCCATTTAAAAGCCCCTCACTAAAACACACTCGTGATGGCCCATTTAATTGTATCTCCTCATTCAAAAGCCCTTCACTCTGAGAAAAAATCTGCTTTGAGTCGCTTTGTATGTGGTGCCCCTCACTGAGCCCACGATAAGCTAAGCCGGGGGTGCGGTGCATGAGCTTTATGGTTCTGACTCCTTCGTCAGATTCAGCGCAACGTGGCGCTTTCTGGGCGGATGGTATTGCGCACGATGCAAAGGGCATTGAGATCAAAGAGGTTAGCGATAGAAACGAAGTTTGAGTCTCTTCGTTGCTCTCTTCGTTGCTTTTACACTAGATTTTCCCCTTCTTTTCATTACCGAATTGAGCTTTCGCCTTTCCTTGTACCTCTTCCCCCAACCTTGCGTTTCGCTCTTTTGGGTCGGAATCTTTGTCTATGCTCCATCCTCTGCTTGTCATCTTCCCTAAAGTGGTAGCCAAAGCTACCATCTTTTTTCCTTTTGGAGTTCGACTTTGCATGTCGTTTTGCATGTTGTATTTCAAGATGCTTTTACCATTTGTAGCTCTTGTACGACCTGCCTCTCCTCTCTGCTCCTCTCACCGCACCTCACCACCAATTTCGAGAGGTTGACTTTTTTTAACTTTCTTTTGACCCTCCTTTCGAAGGGGAGGATCTAGCTTGTCGAGACTACCCAAATATGGAAGTAGTAACAGATCCATTATTTTCCTTCCATCTGGGCCATTGGATTTGTTGGTCAAGCCTCGTTCTCGACCAACTTTGATCGGAGAATCTTTCCCTGGTTATGATCCCTCTGCCATCTGTTCCTGGCGTGGCTCCTCCTCTCCTGCCACTCTGATGAGCTCCCGGTGCGCACACTCAACTTCGTAAGCCCCATCTATGGTGAGGTCCCACTCCGGTGAGACCACCTGCTTGTATGAGCAACCATTTCTGAGTGTGGGTGGAAGAGTGGGGGAAGTGATGGCCGAGAGCTCCATCTCTGTCTCTGCTCGATTGCCAAGCACGAATCGAATGAGATATGACTCCTCGAACGAGAAAACTTTAGCAAACCGTGCCATCAAAGAGATGTCGGCACTCCTGATCAGTATCCTCGCCGATATGATCTCCTAGCGTCGCATTGTCTTCTCGTCGATATCTTTAATCGTACCAAAGTCGGCGATGATCTCTTGCAGGGCCTCCCTCTTCCAGAAATGAAAAGGCACGTTATGGATCCAAATCCAGAACCTGTCGCCTTGGGGTAGCTCCGCTCCAAAACTAGGTGACCATGCGAAGAATTCCACCTTGAAATGGCCAAAATCCACTATTCCCATGCCGGTGACCTCGACCACCTTCTCCGGCAAAAGGAAGGACACCAGGAACTGAAGGTGGCACATTTTCTTCGCTACCCAGTCCCTGTGTGCCCTCATTGGCCACCTGGAGTTAAGGGTTTGGAGGAGGAGGGTCTCCGATGGTCTCCCTGACCTCACTCTGGCCACGACACACCATTGCCGGAGTCACTTCTCTTCGGTCTTGATTGTGTCCAGGCTCTTTGCTAGCCTGATTAAGGTTGGGTTATCTGGTGATCTGCCTCTACTCATTGGGCATTCATCGTCGTTGTTTGTCTCAACGACGTTTGTAAAAACATACGAGAGATGCCCCCATTTCATACACTTGAGGCATCGAACTTCTTTGGTGAAACCTTTCCAGTAGTGGCCCAATTCGCCGCAATTGAAGCAAGGTACTGACTTGCGCTTTCCTTTCCGTTGTTTCTTTTTGTGTTCGAGCTGAGGTGGGGGGAGTTATTCTGTCTCTTCTTTGCTTTGCTAGTAACTTCTACCCACTGTTCCCCATCCTTGACTGAATCTAACTCCACAGTAATCTCGTTAGGTGGATCTCCATTTTGGGCCCGCTCGACAGTGGATTTAAGTGGTGCTTTAGCATTCCTTTGAGGTGGTGGAGGAGACTGGAGGTTGAGGTGATGGTCGGAAGTTGGGGGGGTTTGAATAACTGGTTTGTGGTGATGGGCGTGGGACCTTGCTGGGGGGGGGTACTGCGGTGGTCATTGGTGTTTGTGGTGGTGACTGGACCCTGAAGTTTTGTTGTAAGAGTCATATTTCTTTTGTTGGTAGAGGTTCCTGTGTTGAATGTCTGGCTGAAAATGACGACGATGGTTGTAGACCCTCTGCTCATGCCCCTCTCTCTGAGTGTGATGATGGACTTTTTTTGGGGGGGGGGGGAGGGGGGAGGGGTTCTTTTATGCCCGTAAGGGCCAGTAGGAGGACCCCCTCTATGGGCCCGTCCACTGGGGAGCCACTCCTCTTGGCGATGATGATCGTAGCCTCTCCCCTTATGTCGTTGATGTGCACTTCGGTGTGCACACGCTGGGGAATGAGCGTCTCTGAGCCTCGGAGAATCCCCCTCAGAGGGGTTGCTCAGTTGTAGAGGTGTGGCAGAGGCATGATGTCAGCCATTACAATGATTGCTCAGGTTGGTGGAGGAGGAGGTGACCTTGGAGGAGGGGGTATAAGAGGGACAATAGAAGAATGGGGCTCAGAGGTAGGGAGGTTGAGGGGGTGGCGTGCCCTCTCATTGGGCCCGCACCCATTCAACTCAAGCTCAGAAAGCATGGTGGGGGAGGGGGGGAGAGACCTTAGTGGGAAGAGGGTTGGGGAAGGAAGCCGGTAGTGATCAAAGAGGGTTGGCCAAGCTCAGTGGAAGCAAGGAGGGGGGGAGAGGGAGGGAGAGGGAGGGAGCAGCTTCAGTCAGCACAAGGAACATGACTTAGGTAGTGTTCTTTTTTTTCTCTTATAAGCGATTTACCTCTTGTAGGAGGTGGTCCACCTCTTACAAGAGTTTTTTTAGCGTTCTTTTTTTTTCCTCTTATAAGACATTTTTTCCAAAATCTCTTATAAGCCTAAAAGATTTCTAGTAGCCTCTTTCAAATTCTTGTAAGACTTCTATCACTTAAAAAGTCTATATTACCCCAAAGTCTATATTATAATTGTTACTAATTTCAAAAAGAATTTCCTTTTATATGTTTTTTATTATATTGTTTGCCTTTTTATTTTTTAAATTTAATTTTTTATGAAAAAATAGAAATAGTTTTGGATGGGATAATGAAGATTGATTTTTTCTGAGATTTTCTCTGTGAGCGATCAAAATCCTCCTACTCATTCTGAATGCCAAATGCCCAATTCTTCGTGTTATAACTATTTTTTATTTTTTTTGTATTTTTTCTCCAATTTTTTATTATATATTATTAGGTTTTCTGTAGTACTTCCATTGTGTTGTAACATTCTATATAGTGAAATTTATATAACTGAAGAACTGTGGGAACTGAGCTGGTAGTATAACAAGTGTAAATTTATATGGTTTATCATTGAGAAAGAGCAATGAGGAAATATAATCGTGTACCAGATCTTGATGATGGTAACACAACCCTCTAAGAAGTTCTGAACTCTCCCTTCTTTCTATGATTTATTGTTTTCGTTAGCAATTTTGTTTTGCGTTGAAATTGTGAGAAATTGGTAAGAGCGTAGTGATGATGAAATTCATGGTCTGTCAATCCACTGAATAATTCTTGATGTTATACATTTTTAAGCACTTGGCTTTTTGATATCGTCTAGGATTAGGGTTGATAAAATTTTTGATTTTCTTTTGTGAAGTAGTAGTTTCAGACCGAAGTCTCTATCTGAATAGGATAGATTGCATCTGATTCTCTGTACTTAATTCTGTGATCTGGTTTCACTCAGAATAGCAACTCAACTCATAGAAGACATCTGTGTAAATTATTATTTTAAGAGAGCTATCGTGATAGTCAGGAATAGTAATTCTCTAGAGAAAATGTATCAGGAGATATATATATAGTGAAATTATTGGACTGTGGATGGATAAATTATGTCTTTAAAAAACAAAGTCTTTAGTGATAACATTTACCGATTATTTTGTTTATATATTAGTAATTTGAACTTATCTTTTCTTGTCCTTCATCTCACTATTTTTATACTTTGGGGTAATAGACTTTGGGATAATATAGGCTCTTGTAAGAGGTGAAAAAAGAACAGAAATCTCTTATAAGGGGTTCTTATAAGAGGTTATTTTTATATAAAAAGAACATCTCAAAAAGAGGCTCTTATAAGAGACTCTTACTGTAAATCTCTTATACCTCTTATGAGAGGTAAAAAAAGAACAATACCTTAGGTACTGTTCTTTTTTTTCCTCTTATAAGAGGTTACCTCTTATAAGAGATTTACAGTAAGAGCCTCTTGTAAGAGCCTCTTTTTGAAGTGTTCTTTTTATATAAATATAACCTCTTATAAGAACCTCTTATAAGAGATTTCTGTTCTTTTTTCACCTCTTACAAGAGCCTATATTACCCCAAAGTCTATATTACCCCCAAAGTATAAAAATAGTGAGATGAAGGACAAGATAAGATAAGTTCAAATTACTAATATATAAACTAGTTAATGACAAGTTAAATTCATAAATCAATGTAAATCATCAATTATAATTCCAGGCTACTATAGACTTTTAATTAGTATGAAAATTAGTATGTATAAATATAAATAATAATAATTTGTTTCAAAGAAATTGGATTAAAAAAATTTAAGGTCAATGA
Source organism: Hemerocallis citrina (assembly GCA_017893485.1). Taxonomy (NCBI): domain Eukaryota; kingdom Viridiplantae; phylum Streptophyta; class Magnoliopsida; order Asparagales; family Asphodelaceae; genus Hemerocallis; species Hemerocallis citrina. The sequence continues at coordinate 73,021 of JACEHZ010000254.1, forward strand.
GCTAATATAAATTCTCCCTTAGCTGTAAATAAATAAATAAATTTAAAATTTAAAATTTAAAATTTAAAAAATTTATTATAAAAAAAAAAAAAAAACCTGACTGGCTGTAGGATTTGAACATGGTGGCATCATAACAGGACAAATCAACTAGCCACAACTCAAGTAATGTACTTACTAGACGTAAATATATATATCTTTAAATAAATCAGTGTTTCGACAGCATCCCTAACATAATTGTTCGAGATTGTGAAGAATGAATTCCCACACTTTTTCTAGGATAGCATATTACAGTCAACTATGTATATGATTACACCTTTTCTAGGATAGCATATTCCGGGCTACTATAGACTAATATATAAACTAGTTTAATTAGTAACAATTATAATATAGACTTTGGGGTAATATAGATTTTTTAAGTGATAGAAGTCTTATAAGAATTTGAAAGAGGCTACTAGAAGTCTTTTAGGCTTATAAGATATTTTGAGAAAAATGTCTTATAAGAGGTAAAAAAAGAACACTAAAAAAACTCTTGTAAGAGGGGGACCACCTCTTACCTTAGTGTTCAAACTTCAAATACTACTCCAAAATCTCCAAATGTTATCCAAGGCCTAATTGCACGTGATTTAATTAGGAGAAGAAAAATAAATTGGACTCAATTTTTGGCATGTAGTGAGTGCCAAGTGGTATATGCTTTGAATGGTTGATGCTATTGCTTTATTTTGGCAGGTTTATAGCCTTGGATTCTGGCAGTTTAGTTTCTAGTTGTATGTTCTTTTCTCATCTGTTACCATCATTCATTCATAACTTAGTTAATGGATGAATATTTTCTAGAAAATATATCTACTCCAATCTCTTCTATTTCATTTTAATGGAAGAATTGGAGTTTATAATAAACAAACTCTAACTTTATAACTATATAAATACTAGTATCATGCACGTGCGATGCACGTGGAGGAAGAAGGGAAAAAAAAACCTACCAACACGTGCGCTCAACACGTGCGCTGCCCGTGTTTTTTTCGCACGTGTGGAAAATGGGAAGGGGAATGAAAAGGACCCCAAAAAAATCTAGTATTATCCACGTGCGTTGCACGTGGAGAAAATGGGGAGGAAAAATGAAAAGAACAAAAATATATATATATATGCCAACACGTGCGCTGCACGTGTTGACAAAATGACACAATGACAAATGACACTAAGCCCTTCTCCCATTATAATATTAGAGATATATACTACACATCTAAACTATATCCAACAAATATAAATGTACACCGCACGTGTAGTCCAAATTAAAACACTCAAATATAATTTTTTATTTTTTCTTATTTGATATATACTCAATTAATTTGATGACTTTACTTTTTTTAGACATGCATTGCATGTACACTATATTAGTTTACTGTTTATTGGAGAGTTTGTCACAAACAAATATTTTTTTAATATTTTTTTATCATACAATAAATATCACTTTGTTATCAAACAAACTCGTGCATCGCACGTGCAACTTCAAATCTATTTATCAACACATGCATTGCACGTACAAATTAAAGTTTTTTTCTTCTTAATTTTAAAAAATACATGCATTTAGAAATTAAGACATTTTTCGCACATGCTAATTACTAAACAAATCCGTACTTCGCACATATAACTCCAAATCTATTTATCAACACGTGCATTGCACGTACAAATCAAAGATTTCCTTCTTAATAAAATAATATGTGTATCGCCCGTCCAGCTCCAATTTTTTTTTAATTAAGACATCCATTGCAAATGCTAATTATTACTGACTTACGTGTATTACACATTCAACTCCAATTCTTTATCAAAATGTAAATTGCCCGTGAAAAATACTAATGAAACTTAATTGGTAAAATATGCAAAATTTGATAATTAAATATATCAGATGAAAGTATGAAAATGCCAAATGATTTTTTTAAAAAAAAATGTTTTCATTACAATGCAGCTGCAAAAATTGGCAAAGTTACGAACATGCTTCTACAAACATTTAACTCCATCGTGATTACCAGAAGTTGGAATGCAGAAAAACCATGTTCTATTTCTGTATCACTATCTAAACCAATAATAAAATTACTACCCTCCCCCCAAAAAATTAAAAATAAATAAATTTATTATTTGTGTATTTTTTCTACTTCGCCAGGTGGTTGGTGCAGAAATTCTTCGGACCAATAATTATGCTTAAGAGCATCCACAGTCTGTGCTATATTCGCCATTTTCTCATATTTTGATAAAGTTGGCGCTACAGTCGTTTCTTATTTTGTCACTACATGGCAAACGTGCTACACGTTCTCATATTTGAAAAATGAAATGGCAATTCTTGTAATATAGGGGATGGAACATATTGTTCCGTCCTTTTTTTTTAAATTTATTTTAGTTTACTTTTTTTTTTACTTTTTATGATCAGACGGTACAATATGTACCTTGCCAAAAACAAAAAACAAAACGAAACGAAAACGACATCAAACGGGACAAGTTGTCCTGTTTGAAGCCATTTTGGCTTGGACGGGACAACATGTCCAGTCCGTCCAGCCAAATGGTTTAGTTTAATTAGGTTTTAATGTTAGGTTTAGTTAATTAATTAGGTAGGTAGCTCATATTTTAATATTTAATTTATTTAATTAATATATTTTAATACTTAATCATTAGTTAATTAAGCGTTAAAAAAAAAAATTTAAACGGACGAAACAACATGTCTCGTCCGACCTCTTTTTTGAATATTTTTTCTCATATTATAGCAAATGACGACTGCAGCAAATTGTCTGTTTTGCTATATGCTATTTTGCCATATTCTCAAATATCAGAAACACGACTGTGGATGCTCTAATAGGTTGGCACTGTGATATTTATGCACGAATTTGAGCTTGGGTCTTGAATCAGACTAGCAGATTTAAGGCCCATTGCACTTCAAAGAATATTTTTTTCTATAAATGTCATTTTTCGAAATTATTTGTGAAAAAAAAAAACAACCAGTTTTCAAAGTAATTGTGCTCAGTGACTCGACAACTAAACTCGCCATTCCCAACGGCAAGCTTAGTTATTTCGTACTCGCCATTGGGAACGGCGGGCCTAGTTTTATTTTTTTTGAAGGAACTCATCTTTCCCAACGGCGAGTTTAATGTAAAATTATCAAACAAGATTCGTCGTTCCCAACGGCGATGTTCTTTATACTAGACTCGCTGTTAAGAACGGTGAGGTTATATGAAATTTCACAAATGGCGCAACAGAGTTTTTTTCGAAAATTCACCAAGTTCAACAGAGAGTTTTACTCTCTGTGAAATTTCATATAACCTCTTTGTTCCCAACAGCGAGTCTAGTATAAAAAACCTCGCTGTGGGGAACGAAGAGTTTCTTCAAAAAAAATAAAACTAGGTCTATCGTTTTCAACGGCGAGTACGAAATAACTAAGTCCGCTGTAAGGAACGACGAGTTTAGTTGTTGAGTCTCCGACCGCAATTAGTTTGACAACTGTACTTTTTTTTTTTGAAAATGTCATATATTCAAAAAACTAAAAACAAAAAAATTCCACGTAAATTTCACTAAATTATATCCATATTTCACCAATTTATATATAACCATGCCATATCTTTTGTTTTTTTGTGGTTCGGTGAATTAGACACGTCAACTTGTTGCAGTTCAAGTTTTAGCACTAACGGCGTCAGATTTTAATCAGTTTGATCATTATACACCGACCTGCAAAAAAAAATATAATGTAGTTAACCGAACCGAAAAATATATATGGATATAGTTATCTACAAATTGGTAAAACATGGTTATGTTTAGCAAAATTTACCCTTCGAAATATATGTCTTAACATTTGAGGCTCTAGCCTGCTTCATAGAAAGCCCAAGATCAAATTATTGGATAAGCCTGCTTGTACTTGTTATTGTACTGGACCAACACAAATTGTCTCTTTTAGTTTCTTGCTATGTAGAACTAATAATATACAAAATTACGAGGATTATGCTAAAAGAACCTTCTTTGGAAGTCCTTTTAGCACCGGAATTGGAATCAGAACTCTCTAATTAAGCCTATGTCTTTATTCTGAGTGTTAGAACTTGGATTTTATAAAATAAAATGTTTTTAATAATCTTTGTGAAGAAGAAAAATTACAGGAAAGAAAATTCAAACCAGACAAAAACTGATACAGAGTCGAGATCAAAATCTTTGTCCTTAAAGCAAATTTCGCCCCGTAGTGAGATGGTTCTTAACGAACTGCTTCCTAGGATACAACTGTATTACCTTTTCTGAATAGCAGCACCCAAGCTTTAGAGATACCAGCGAACCAGCAGCTATGTTGTACTCTCAGACAGACTCAGAATAAGAAGGAGAAGAGATTACCCAAAAATGGTGTCCCATGATAGACAAAAACGTCTGGATTTATAGGAGATTAAAAGCGTAATTGATGGATCCATTACTCTGCTGTTACAGAGGTATGACACAAAAGAGTAACTGATAGAGCCATTATTCTGCTGTTACAGATTTATGGCACCAGTTACAGAATTCAAAACGCCTCTAGAGGCTTCTGTTGCACCAAGCCCAAAAATGAGAGAAACAGGATCCAAGGTAAAATTTGGATTTGGGCAAAAAATAATTTAGGCTGTGGCTGGCTAGGCCCAAGCCTAACTATTTTTATAACCAAACCAAACCAAGCCAAGCCATGCCAGGCCAGGCCGGGCCAAGCCCCAGGGCTACACCCTGTAGTCCATTTCTTTAGCTTATATACTAGAGAAATCTTTCTCTCAACTTCCAATGTGGGACTATCTATTTTCACCAAATTCCCAAATTATTATATTTCGAGTACCCAACTTTGGACCAACATTTCTCATTCATACGGAATCCGTTTTAGGCAAACGAATACATTACGGAATAGTACTCGATGAGAGGAATGCAGTCCAATCATTTTCCGGTGTCACCGGTGGCCGGAGCCCACCAGAATAAGGCTCAGAAATTCTGCCAAAAATATTTTCAACAATCCCCTACATGAATGGAAATTACCAGACAATACATTGCAGATACGGTAGAAAAGACATTGAGAGTACAATCGAAGAATCACTGCATCAGGAATGGTAGTAATTTTTTAATTTTGAACCACCCCTAGTGAGTAGCCATCGGATTCACTTGACCAGGTAGTGAACATGATGTCTTGAATTACCCGAACTTTGATATGAACCTAGACAATAACTATCACACAGTTTCATCTCCTCACAGAACTAGGTTCTCTTGTTGTGTTCATTTTGGCCTTGAACAAACCTGGTTAATCGTGAGTGAACTTGGAGAATGTAGCCTCTCTTCATTCTCCTAGAAATGGCCTCCTTTCACACTCAAAAGGTGATTGCCCATAAAAAGTATCTTGCCATACCCCACTTTTATTTCAAATCTATGGGAATCATTAAAAGCCAAGCTTATCTTAACCCCTTGCAATTAGCACTGTTTATCATCCTAAGAATGGGTACGAGATTTTGATCTCTCAGTACTCACGTCGATTCAACAAGATTTAGTTATTCCCTTGAACCTAGATCTTGGGATCTCCAGTCACCTAGGTAGGTTTTCCATCAAGCATCCTCTTTCGTCATAGGCTTTAGTCCTATTTTTCTTGATGATCTCACAACCTGTTCTCGTGACAAACCTTTAGTATTGATCCGCTAGATTGTCAGCCGATTTTATATACTCTATAGAGATTATTCCATTTGAGAGCAGTTTTCTAATGGTTTTGTGTCGCCTTCTGATATGACGAGACTTACATTATACATACAACTCAGTGCCCTTGCTATAGCAGATTGGCTGTCAGAGAGTACACATATAGCAGGCACTGATTTTTTCCATATAGGAATATCCTCTAAAAAGTTTCGAAGCTATTCGGCTTTCTCTGCCGCTTTGTCTAAAGCAATAAACTCATTTTCCATGGTGGATCTGGCCAATAACGTTTGTTTAGATGATTTTCATGACACAGCTGCACCACCAAGAGTGAAGACATACCCACTAGTGGATTTTGAGTTCTTAGAGTCTGATATCCAGTTGGCATCACTGTAGCCTTCCAGTACTGCTGGATATCTGATGTAATGTAACCCATAACTTTGAGTATGTCGTAAGCAGTTCAATACTCTAGTTATTTCTTTCCAGTGACTTCATCCTGGATTACTTGTGTAGTAACTCAGTAAATTTACTGAATGCTCCAAGTCCGGTCTTGTACAATTTGTTATGTACATCAGACTATCAATTATACGTGTATATTTCAATTGTGATATGTTGTCACCCGTATTTTTGGACAAGTGAAGACTGGGATCCATAGGACTTTTGGCAGTCACATTGGAGTAATTCTTGAATCTTTCAAGTATCTTCTCAGCGTAATGAGTTTGAGACAAAGTAATTCCCTCAGACGTCCTGAAAACTTTGATTCCTAGTATGACATCTGCAACTCCCAAATCTTTCATATCAAACTTACCACTCAGTATCTTCTTTGTTTGATAATATCATTATTACTACCAATAATGAGCATGTCATCTACATACAAACACACTAGAATGTATCCATTTGGAGTATCTTTAATGTAGAAACACTTATCACATTCATTTATTTTGAAATCATTTGACATCACAACGTTGTCAAATTTTGCATGCCACTGCTTTGGAACTTGTTTCAATCTGTACAAGAATTTTACAAATCTGCACACCATATTTTCTTGTCCAGGGACTACACAACCCTCAGGTTGTTTCATGTATATTTCCTATCTAAATCTCCATTTAGAATGGCAGTTTTGACATCTATTTGATGTATTTCGAGATTGCGTAGAGCTGTAATAGCTATCAACATTCTTATGGAAGTTATTCTCATGACCGAGAATAAGTATTAAAGAAGTCTAGGCTTTCCTTTTGCCTAAATCCTTGTACCACAAGTCCAGCCTTATGTTTCTCTTTTGAACCATCTGATATCAATTTCCGTTTGAAAATCCATTTGCATCGTAGAGCTTTACATCCAGAAGGCAAATCGACCAGCTCCCATATATGATTTTGTATGATGGAGTCTATTTCACTTTTGATTGCTTCCTTCCACATAGGAGCACCAGGCGTAGAACTAGCTTCCTTGAATGTTCTAGGCTCATTCTCTAACAGAAAGACTGTTACAAAGTCAGGACCAAATGACTTTGATGTTCTAGCCCGTTTGCTTCGTCTAGGTTCATCATTATCATCTCCTAGTTCATCAACCGAAGTACTTGCACTCCCTTGTTCATGTGTACGTTTAGGATACGTAGTGTCCTTGCACGGAAACACGTGTTCAAAGAATGATTCCATTATTGTATTCACATGCATGTCCGGTATATCCGATTTATATACCAAGAATCTATATGTACTACTGTTGTGTGCATAGCCTATAAATAAGCAATCAATGGTCTTAGGTCCTATTGTGACCTGCTTGGGATTAAGTACTGCTACCTCTGCTAGACACCCCCACACTCTGAGGTATTTATACGAAGGTACATTACCTTTCCACAGTTCGTATGGTGTCTTGCCAGTTTTCTTGTGAGGTATTTTATTGAGAATATAGTTGGTGGTAAGAAACGCTTTCCCCCACATGTTCTGGGGTAACCCAGAATTCAACAACAAGGCATTCATCATCTCCTTCAGAGTTCGTTTCTTGCGCTCGGCAGTACTGTTTGATTCAGGTGAGTAAGGAGCAGTGGTCTGATGAACTATTTCATGTTCAGAGCAAAACATATTAAACGGTACATCATATTTCCCTCCTCTATCACTCCTAACAATTTTAATCATTTTGCAAAGTTGATTCTCAACCTCAAGCTTATATTCCTTGAATTTATCCAATGCCTCATTTTTGCTATGTAACAAGTATACATAGCAGGTTTGAGGTTGCTCTAGGGGAGTAGCTGGCTTTTCTGTTTTGTGTTTCTGTGTATCTGATACACGATCATAGGGTTGCCATGGCTTTTGGCTTACTTAATAGTGGGCGGTTTTGGTAGAGATTTTTGGCCGCAACCTTGCTACTTTACTTCTGACTGTGGCATTACTTCCGTTGCCTTCTTTGCTATGTTTTAGACTTTCTTCAGCACCACTGCCATGGCATTGCTTCTCCAGCCCTACAACATCTTGTCTCTCTTGGCCTAGGCCTTCAGATGTGTTCCTTCTTTTTGTTGCTATAACCATCAGCATATTAGTGGGACAATGCTTCTCCTCGTTTCTCTTTTATTCAGCTTGTGGATTGTTTGATGGTTATGTTTTAACCGATGGGCTTCTTAGTCTTATTTTCGTTTTAACTTGGGGTGCTTGTTGGTTTATTGTTTCTATGCTGCGGTTGAGGTGCTCAGTTTGCTCTGCTCTCTCTTTTGAGCTCTATTGTTGTTGGGGGCTCTTTCCCTCCACTGATGATGTTGTGTGTTTAATTCATTTTAAGCTACTTCCTTTTTCATGAGGTTCCTTACCACCAGTGCTTATTTTGCTGTTTTGGGTCGTTCTTCGTGATTTTGGTGGCGTCCGGATGCTTACTTGCAGGCTGTCGCTTGAGGTATCTCGTATTGTTTACCGCGATTACCCCTCAGCCTGCAGTGTTCATTGTTCCCTTGGGGTAGCTCTCTGTTCCATTCTAGGTGTTTCGTGGCTCAGGGTGGAGAGGACTCGGCGTCCGATTACCGCGATTTCGACCCCGTGGACCTGTTTACTTTGCTGTTTGGTGCCCCGTCTCCTAGGGATTATGTAATCGGCTCCTTTTTGTATTCTTATTAATCCGATCTGATTGTATTCTTTTTGGTTGAGTTGCTCCATTTTACGGCTTGTAAAATTTACTTGTTTATTATCATTAATAATATTTTTGTTTGATGGCTGGGGTCGTAAGACCCTATCCGATTCATCAAAAAAAAAAAACAAGTATACATAGCAGTATTTTGTGCAATCATCTATGAATGTCACAAAATACTTTTTACTGTCTCTGGTTTGCACAAATTTTAAATCACACAAATCCGTGTGAATTAAACCTAGAGGTTAAGTGCTTCTTTCTACAGAATGGGATGGAGTTTTAGTGAGTTTGGCATCTGTGCAAACTTTACATTTGTCGTAGTTGTCTACCTTAAATTTTGGTAGTAAATTCATGTTAATTAGTCTACGTAGAGAATTGAAATTAACATGGCCTAGTCTTTCATGCCAAACAAAAGAAGACTCAATAACATAAGCAACAAGAATCATTTCATTAATTTTGGGAACAACAGATTTTGGGATGACTTTTATTACATTAAATTTGAACAGTCCATCCTTAACATACCCTTTTCCCAAGTACACCCCATTCTTTGAAAGTACAAAGTTGTCAGAAGCAAGCACGACCCTAAATCCATTCTTGCTCAACACAGATCCCGAGACCTAGTTCTTACGAATATCTGGAACGTGCAACACATTGGTTAGTGTTAGTTCCATGCAAGAAGTCATCTTCAGCAATATCTTCCCTATTCCTTCAATCTTGGAAGTGGAAGAATTCCTCATGAACAACTGTTCATCCTTGTTGCATTTCTGGTATGAAGTGAACATCTATTTGTCCGAGTAGATGTGCTTGGTGGCTCCAGTATCATACCACCACTCACGAGGATTAATCCCCACCAGATTGCCCTCGATACAACAGCATAAAGGTCCAAGTCACAGAGACCAGTGGACAGTTTCTCAGCTATGTGCGCATAGGCTTTCTCATTCCCTTTCGCATTTTCAGTTCCAATACGGATGTTATTCTTGCTGCGACATTCAGATATTTTGTGCCCCAGCCTACCACACTTGTAGAATTTTCCAGCAAACCTCTTTGCAGTAGGCTTCTTGTTCGAGCCCTGTGGCAAGAACTTTCTCTTTTTGCCCTTCTATTCGTGCTCCACCATGTTGACTTTTTCTATGAACTTATTTCCATAGGACTTGTCAGCCTTGCGATTGTCCTCTTCAATCCGCAACCTGACAATGAGGTCCTCAAGAGACATTTTTTTTCTCTTGTGCTTGAGATAGTTCTTGAAGTCCTACCATCCAGGTGGAAGCTTCTCAATGAACGCTGCAACCTGGAATGGTTTACACAACATCATGTTCTCTATAGCAATTTCGTGCAGTATCACTTGCAGCTCCTGAATTTGACTAACAACAATTTTGGTGTCAACCATCTTGTAGTCCAGAAATTTGCCAACTACAAACTTCTTGGAATCTGCATCTTCGGTTTTGTACTTCTTTTCCAAAGACCCCCATAGTTGTTTGGATGTCTTGAAAACATAGTACACATTGTTCAGGATATAATTTATGCATAGATAATCACCTTGAGTCCATGCATCAACAACAACAACAGAGTGAGCATCCATAGCTCCAGGTGCCAACACAGGGCAGTTTCAGTAAGAAACCTTTCCAACTTCAAGGTGGTCAGGTAGAACTGCATGTTTCCTTGCCACTTCTTGAATTCAGTTCCATTGAATTTTTCAGGCTTTTCTCCCACAGTTATATGTGTGGGCAAAACAACCGTTTGTGCTGCAACCGGTTGTGCAGTCACATTCTACGTCACAGGGGTTTGTCCACTAACATTCTTAGTTTGTTTGTCCTCCATTTTCTTTCTGAAACAGTTAAAAATTCAATTGTTAGAAAAATGGAATGTTGTTTTTTTCCGAAATGATAAACAACACTTGTAAAATTCTTCACAAAAACTGTTAGAATAGAGGAAATTTTTTTGCTTTAAGATTGTTAGAACTTGGATTTCATAAAATAAAATGTTTCTAATAATCTTTGTGAAGAAGAAAAATTACAGGGAAGAAAATTCAAACTAGACAAAAACTGATACAGAGTCGAGATCAAAATCTCTGTCTTTAAAGCAAAATTCGCCCCATAGTGTGACGGTTCTTGACGAACTGCTTCCCGGGATACAACTGTATTATCTTCTTGAAGAGCAGCACCGAAGCTTCAGAGACACCAGCGAACCAACAGCTATGTTGTACTCTCAGTCAGACTCAGAAGAAGAAGGAGAAGAGATTAACTAAAAATGGTGTCCCAAGACAGACAAAAACGACTGGATTTATAGGAGATCAAAGGCGTAACTGATGGATCCATTACTCTGTTGTTATAGAGTTATGGCACAAAAAAGTAACTAATGGAGCCATTATTCTGTTGTTACAGATTTATGGCACCAGTTACAGAATTCAAAACACCTCTAGAGACTTCTGTTGCAGACTCAACAGGAGTCCAAGCCCACAAAGAAGAGAACCAGGATCCAAGGTAAAATTCAGAGTTGGGCAAAAAATAAACCAAACCACGCCAGGTGTGCGCGTGCGTGTATTTATAACCTTGGCTAGGTCCTCTCTCCACTACACGTTAGTGGTAACCCCAGGGCTACACTCTTTACTCCATTTCTTTAGCTTATATACTAGAAGAATCTTTCTCAACTTCCAATGTGGGACTATCCATTTTCTCCAAATTCCCAAGTTAGTACATTTCGAGTACCCAACTTGGGACCAACATTTTTCATTCATACGGAATTCGTTTTTGGCAAACGAGTACATTACAGAATAGTACTTGACGAGAGGAACGCAGTCCAATCATTTTTCGGCTCCGCCGGTGGCTGGAGCCCTCAGAAATCAGACCCGAAAATTCTGCCAAAAATATTTCCTCGACCAGCAGGATTGATTGATGAGAAACAACTTATTGGCTTGTGTGATTGCACTCACTCAGTTTTGTTTTAGCTTTGATGCTCCATTGAAATATAGGAATATCGAAAATCATGTGGCTGAAGCTAAAAAACTGGTTTCACAGTAACAGAAAGAAGAAAAAAAAAAGACTAGAGAAGCAGAGTTAACTCCTTGTAGGTCAAAATGAGGAACTGCCACATTGGTTGTAGCCACCCTGCTCACATTCTACCAGGACACTATAGTAAGCTTGTTGAACCTTGTCGATTTATGGTTTCAACTTTCAAACAACTTTAGCTTTACGAACAATATTTGGTATCCTTTTAGGCTTTCGGTAAATAAGATTCATGCTTTTCGACAATTCTTTGAGAAATCTCCCCATTCCCATCACAAAGAGAGATTAAGAGTGCCAAAATCTAGTAGGCTGTAGGGACTCTTCACCATATTAAGAGTGCCAGAAACATTGTAGAATAAGAGTTCTATCATTTAATAATTTGTGATAAACTCCGTACAGAAATTTGTAATCTTTACTCCCAATCTAACATGCATCTTATATGGACGATTTATACGAAAACTCACTCTGCACGGACAGGGGCAAAGCTAGGACAATTTTGCCGGAGGAGCCAAGTAATAAATAAAATTAAGAAGAAAAAATAATTTATAAAGCAAATGTAATTTTTGTTTAGATACAATAAGAGATTTGCTGAAGGCTCCTGAAATCAGTTCTAGTAGACGATATCAGTTTATAGGCAGAGTAACAAGGTTCACCATGATTAATGGAAACTCATTTTTGTGAGATATTCGAAATCAAAGTAGCCAGGGAAACTCAACGATAACATTGCTTAGCCTTCTTATGGCGCTACACTTCCCTGATCATCAATGTGAAGTACTTGTGAATGATTCTTTAAAAGTTGTGTGAAGCTGATCATTGATTCATAACAAATATACACACAATTTTAATTTTCCTACTGACATTCAACATCATCTTCACATTCTCTCTACTTGCCATCACTCAGTTAACAAGCTCAACTACAAAAAGGTGAAAAAAAAAAATTATTTCCATTTTCCTACTGACATTCAACAAAAACATTTCAAATAAGTAGAAAGATGGTATGTCAACCAACTTAAACCCCTAAGGGGCATTTTATCAAGCAGTTGGCATTCAGAAAAATGCTCCTAAGCAGCATGTTCATTTTTGAGTTCACAGTAGCATTGTCTCGAACAGGTTGGGTGTCAAATAAAGAGTTCGTGATTTGCGAGAATCAAAGGGTACTGAATAACATTATGGAAACTCATCTGTTGTGAGAGAGAATAGACTCTGCAAACCCCTGACATAGTGCAGCACTCGATATAAGTAAGCTGACTATGTTTGGAGGTGAGGTGTTATTTAAGTCTCATCCTAAGAATAAACGTTGGAGGTGAGGTGTTATTTAACCCTGAACCTTCCCAGATTCTTCTCCAAAATTGTAGCCTCCAAATAACCCAAATCATACTGAATCTTCCAAGATTCTTCTCCAAAATTGTAGCCTCCAAATAACCCAAATCATACTGAAACTACACATCAAACTATATCAATTAAAATTTACATAATTCGTTTAAGTCACAAATTTGCATCTTAAGAAGACAAGTGAACATTTTAGAATCATATATATCCTAATGCAGATCTCGTGTGATAGAAACAGTCACTTAATAGAAATTATTATCCAAACAAGCACTAAATTTTTAGTTACTAGATTAAAAAGATACTTACAGACACAGACGCAGCCGCAGCCACAGCCACAGGCGCAGCCACAAATATCTCCAACTTGGAATTGTCCAAGACTCAGCAAACATAAACACTAAATACAGAAACATTAATAATAAGGTGAAACCTTTATCTTATATACTTATCGATATAAAAGATCATAACTTTAAACCATTACACGCTTCCACTTTGCCCCTGCAACTCCTGCAAAAACCCTAGAACAAAACAAATTAAACATTTTCATACATAAGAATGTAAGAAGTCAACCCTAGAACAAATCACATCAAACATACATTAGATTAGGGACTTCAAGAAATCGAAGAGGATAGACAGAGATACGGGAACGCCTGATTAGGGATTTCAAGGAGTGAGGCCGGCGAGGAACAGATAGCGATTGGGGATGGCGATCCACGATTGGTGTTAGGGGAAATTGTTTGGATTTCAGAATCTCAGATTGGGGATATGAAACAATCCTATATATATATATATATATATATATATATATATATATATATATATATATATATATAGAGAGAGAGAGAGAGAGAGAGAGAGGGGGGGGGGGTTTCTAAAAATTTTCAGGGGGGCCAAACTGCAAATATGAATATATTAAGGGGGTTTTTTAAATTTCGGGGGGGGGGGGGGGGGGGGGGGGCTGGGCCCCCCCGGGCCCTCACAGTGCTCTGCCCCTGTGCACGGATATTTTGTTAACCCTATATCATTACAGAGGCTAAAACACTAAAAATGTGCTACAACCAAGAACTATCTCGAGAAGTTATTCATCTTGATTCTATTTATAGATGTCATTTTGATAGCTTTAATACTTCTGATTTACTTAACTTTCCAAAGACAATAGATTTATATGCCTTTTCTGTTGTTGATTTTAATAATTTGATAGATTTAGAGAATTGATTTATCTAGTCTTGACTTAGCCTTCTCAGAAGAAGAGGTTAGCATGCCAACTTTTTTTTATAATAAAACCTATTGGCAAGAATTGAAAGAGGATACTATGGGCATCTTTGAGAAATTATATAATCATACTTTAGATTTTAGTAGAATTAATTATGCACACATTATCTTAATTCCCAAGATGGTTGGAGCTAATAAGGTCTCTCAGTTTAGACCTATTAGTTTACTTAATGTTATTTTAAAGATTTTAATGAAAGTACTTGCCAACAGACTGACTTCTGTTATTAGTGAAATGTTTGATATTTCTCAATCAAGTTTCAATAAAGATAGGTTCATTCTTGATAATGTGGTTGCAGCCCAAGAGGTTATCTACTCTATTCATCGAAAAAAATATGAAGGTATTCTTCCCAAACTTGATTTTGAAAAAGCTTATGATAGAATGAACTGATCTTTGCTTAAACAAGTTCTTACTACTAGAGGATATGGAGTCAAATGGATCAAATGGATTTTTGATAGCCTTTATCAAGGTACTTGTTCTATTATTGTCAATAATGTTGAAGGAAAAAATATTAAATGCAAGAGAGGTTTAAAGAAAGAGGATCCTATCTCACCATTATTGTTTGTTTTAGTTGCTGATATTTTCAATAAAATATTATCTTTTACTTGGGAAAATGATCTTATTGAAGGTTTTGGTAGTTTTCCATCTTTCAAGGCATTCTAAATCTTCAATATGCTAATGATACTATTCTTTTATCTTCTTGTGATTGAATCAAATTAAGAAATCTTAAATTGATTCATTACTGCTTTGAAAGTATTTCAGGGATGAAGATTAACTTTGCTAAATCTTGTTCTATTTGATTTTTTTATGAAAAACTTTTTTAACTGTCCTAGAGGTTCTTTTCCTTTATCTTACGCAGGCATATCTCTTCGGATTGGTTCTCTTCATAGATCTGATTGGAATCAGTGACTGAGAAAATTGAGAAGAGACCTAATTCATGGCCTGGTAGATCTCTTTCTAGAGGAAGTAGATTAACTCTTATTAATTTTGTGATATCTAGTATTTCTCTATACCTTCCCTCTTACTTTTATATGCCAGTTTGAGTGATTGAGAAAATTGATCAAATTAGAAGAAAATTTCTATGGATTGGTAATTCTTCAAATTCTGATGATGGTAAGTGCCTTATGAAGTTGAATAGAGTTTGTAAAGAGAAGATTGAAGGTGGTTTATGTGTCATTAACTTAAGAAATCATAATTTAGCCTTATTGGGTAAATGGTTATGGAAAAGTATTACTAATGATAATCTTTCTTGGATTAGAATTATCAAAGATTAATTATTTTCGTAGAAGAAATATTTGAGTTTTCAAGAGTAAACCACCTTCAATTTCTTCTTCTTTTTAGAAAGGAATTTGGAAGGTTGTTGATCCTTTTAAATGTTGTATTCAAAAAATTGTGGTGATGGTAAAACTGTTAGATTTTGGATAGATATTTGGATTGGTGAATGCTCTCTGGCTACTTCTTTCCTGATCTATACAATATTACCTATAATCCTAATGCTATTGTTTTTTCACTTTACCATACTAAAAATCTTGGAAATGTGTGGAATATTAGATTTCGGAGGAGTTTCTCTTACCCAAACCCATGAATTTAATGAACTTCTCCATCCTCTCAGTAATTGTGATTGGAAAGTCCGAAGTGATTTTAGATGGAGATGAGATAAGAATGACACTTTCTCTATTAAATCTTTCTACAAATTTCTTAATTCTGGTGGTGTAATTTGTCCCTTTTACAAAATTATTTCGCAGAATATTGCTCGATCCTTTAAAAGTTAAAATTCTTGTTTGGCTTTCAATTCATAATAAGTTTCTTACTGTTGATAATCTTAATAAGAAAAATGTTGATAATCTTAATAAGAGAAATTTAGCTACGGGGTAGAAAAGTAAATTTTGTGCTACTGGTAATGAATGTACTACTCATCTTTTCTTCAAATGCAATTTTGTTAAACAAATTTGGATCTTACTGAAAGAGAGGTTTGGCGTATTAGAGGTTTTCCTTCTTTCTGTTGAATCGTGTTGGACTAATTGGAGAAAAAAAGAATTAATCCTAGGGAGTGCGATATTATTATGATGGCTTTAATTTAGGTGATTTGGAAAGAAAGAAATCAGAGGTTTTTCTGTAAGAATATTCTGATATCACTGTGGTTGAATCTATTTACATCTTCTTGGTCTGGTATTCTTCCTCTTTAAAAAAAGTTGAAAGTTGATTTTCATAATATTAATTTGGCTATTCAACATTTTATTATCCATCTCTAAGGCAGCTCCAGCTGCAAATACAAATACTTTCCATGTTTCTGATGCTGCTCAGGGTTCTACTCATGCTACTGACATTATTAACATATCTAATTCTTTATGGAGAATGAAGTTGCTGATGGTGATGAAGATGTTGCTGATAATTTTGATTCTTTTGTTGCTGACTCAGCTGGAGCTGCTGCTGCATCTCATCTGCTCACTGTTTTATACAAGTCTCGTATCTTATCATCCTTAACAGAGTTGAATGGATCTCATACTGTACTCCATCTGATTTCGACATCTACTGTCCCATTCCTAGAGTTAATAAGATGATATCGGTCATTAATACGCCCATTATTTACAACATCAGTGAGGTTGATCTCCACATGCCCCAAAGATTCCTATAATGCATACAAATAAAACATAGTTTGAGAAAGAAGCTAATTTTATGATATAAAAGTAAACTTTTCCCCTTTTTTAACATAAAATACCTTTGGGTAGAAGTTGAAACCCTGTCTCCTGCTCATTACTTGAATGCGAATCCTATCATTTATTGGGGCATCCTCTAACATGAACTGAAACTCTGCATTCCATCTTGGGTTCCTACTCTTCTTGATCACCTGCCATCCATAATTGAACGGTATGTGAATACAGATTTATAGATGTGTATCAAATGATATCTCTAAGTAATAAGGAAAAGGATGAAGAAAAAAAATACTGAACCACCGACAATTTGTAGCATCAAATATAAAATTCATTTTTCTTTGGATAATAAAAAGAGGAAAAAAAAAATTCATTTTTCCGATCCATTTTAGTTTTTATATTTTATCTTTTATTGGAAAAACTGAGGCCAAAGCACCCAAGTTTTTAGTGCAGTGACAAATATTTTTTTTACAAAGCCTAAAAACTGAGGCCAAAGCACCCTAATAATATTTTTTTTAGTGCAGTGACAAATATTTTTAGGCCAAAACACCCTAAAAATGACGAAAATAGTATCCTTATTCCTAATACAAGAAGAGTTCCTAGGTAGAGCACAATTACTAGCCAGATTGCCAAATGCCAAAAGACCTTGACTAACAAACCACCAACCATACAGAGTTATTCAGAACAAGCCCAAAAAGAAACAAAAAAGTAGAAACAAAAAATAGCGGGGAAATGGGACGAGTATCAACATGAGGTAAGCAAGAAAATCATATTATACGGACCGGGGAAGAACAAGCTTGTTAGCAAGTGACAGTGATAATGAAGGCATGTGACAAATAAAACAAGTTTGTAGCATATGGGAATTAGGATTTGGAAGAGGAAGCAAATTATCAGAGGAGAAATATTAATCTCTGGAAACCTCACCATAACTTCTGAGTTTTGTTATAGTAGTCAGGAGTCACAGAGCTATTAATAATAGCTTGTAAAGAAAAAGAAATATTTCTACAATACATGTTAATATTTCTGATCAAGTATGCTAACAGCTACTCAAATTCAAATCTAGAGAAAATTCTCAATCGTATTGATTTTATAGTAATCTCAAGCTACCTTAGTTTTCTTAGTCTCTCCTCTGAAAAGAATGACTGCATAAGGATTGTTGTGATGTTTCCCTTCCACATCTTCTGCACTCTCAACTGTTAATGAAAGAACTCCGCCACTGGGTAACGTTTCTTCAGGAGCCCTTCTAATAATACTTACCTTGCCTCCACCATCTAAAATTTCACTGAATTTCTCACTGAATATCTTACTTTCTTCCCTAAAAGGATTCATGGTTAACTCTAAAACAATCTTTCCCCTGTTCTTCTTGTTTTGCGGGTCATTAGGGTTCAAGTTTTTTAGAAGATCTAGGGTCACTTCCTTGGTCTCATAAGGAGTCAACAAACTGAGTGGATATACTTGCATGCCCAGCTTGTCATGCATTTTGACCTGCAAAAACAAAGAAATGCTCGGAAAAGAAATGTAAGGATCAAATAGTATGGAAAGAGACACAAATAGTTAACAAAACTGCTTGTGGATGAGTTTGGATCATAGGAGTAGGTAGTTACAACACATGAATCGTATGTGTATGGCTGTGTATGTTAGGCCACACAATCGCAGACCGACCTTCCCTTCAATAGTTAAATTATTAGAAATGGGTGATGTTCTTTTGTATGTCATTCATTGTACATGAGAAAAAAATTGCTACGAAGCATTGGTTTAAGTAAGGATTTTAGGCTAGGAAGTATTGGAGGGTGCTCTGGATTGCATGCTTCTTACATGGTTACATGGTCCTCCTCTGACTCAAAGTTAGAGGAGAATGCGCCGAGGTACTTTAGTATGCACATCCTCCACTCTATCCTGAGCCCAGAACCACTGATTTATAGATATTCTATTAAGTAGTATCACATTTTGCCTTTAAATTTGATACATTTTCTATGTGAGAAATTCACTACGAGGATTTCACTCAATTCCCACAAAATGTGTTTAATGAAGGTTCAGTGTGATAAGGAAAGAGGTCAATTAATCGTCAGTGCAAACACACCCTAGCTCCTATCTTAAAATTTCACAAAAATTCTTATATGTATGAAAAAAATACTGAAACGTTCAAATTTACTTAAATTTCCAAGCGCATTTTGTCAGGTAATGATATAATACAAAACGGTAAGAAAGTAGAGATGCAAAAGTTGCTAAAAGAAGATAAGTTTCATGTAGGGAGCTAAACCTTTTCCCAGTCATAAAGATGCAGCTGAAGAACTTGAGTGTCGGGATCCTTCACAATAAGCTTGAATTGCTCATTCCATTCAGGATTCAGAGTGCTCATCTTTATCGAAGTCTTTTTCGATGGCAGCCTTTCCCCGCTCAAGCTGAGTTTGACATATGGATCAGATTTACCAAGAAAATCCATTTTGCGAAGATTAATCGCCCGAACAACCTTAACTTGCAATACACCAACAGGCTTCTTCGTGGCTCCACTGTTAAATACAATAAATTGAAGGTCAATTTGTTTACCTTTCAAAAACAATAAATAAATAAATAAATAAAATAAAATAAATTGAAGGTGACAATTTGGTAGTATTACTGAATTCAAGAAATAACTATTTCAAATTATAATTTAGTAAAAGAAATTGAACACGAAATTTTACCTGGCATTATCTAGAATTGGTATTTCTAGAAATTGCGGCCAATGGTAAAGATTTGAAATTTGTGCAGCAATTGTATCCTTTAAGAGAAAAATAAAATAACAAACAGGTAGCAGTTAGTCATATAAGTTGAGCCACGTTCTCTAAGCGAATTTTGCACTTTATATAATTGTAGTGATATTAAGTAATCTAAGGGTCAAGCTAAGTCTAGAAAGTAGTAGAAACAATATGATAAAAATAAAGACCTGGACAAATCGATATAAGATAGGTATAGCCATGATATCTCCTCCAAGTAATTTAAGCCCGAAATCTACATGTGGCTAAAATAACAAACATAAAGAAAATTAATGATTTTTTTTTGAAACCTTTTCTAAAAAAAGAATCTAACAAAAGAATGAAATTTACATTACATTATCCATTAAAGAAATAGTTATATTTGCAAAACATGGAAAGCTTGGCACTAATGGTTTTAGAGTCACTCGTGGCGAAAAAGATATTTGTAGATCCACGACCTGAAAAAGATGAACTACATTATCTTATTAAGAAGATGATTAGAAATAACATATCATTTACAAGTCATATATTTAAGAATGGGAATAGTTTACTACCTGCACTGTTACTGTAAAGGACAACATCTTCAACCTGAAGACAATGTTACAATTACTAGCCCATCGAATTCCAGGCTCAATCACTAGTTGCTTTTCTTGAGTCTCAAGGACTTTAACTCCTATCAGAGCAAAAGGAAGAGTTGAATATTTTGTTATTACCATTCCTAAAGTTGAAATAATGATAGTAGTGAGGAAATACATACCATGAATGGTAGGGGGAAGACTACCAAGAGTTAAATGGTCAAATTCAATTGACTGTATTTGATACTTCCCAATATACTGCTCAAATATTGGCTTTGTTGTGCTTCTAATTCTATTGCATATTGCCTACATTTATTGTTAGAAATTTGATGTTAACAAAAACCATGTAGAGATCAAATGGAATCAAGAAAACAAATGGAAGTGGTCGAACCTTGTCTAAGTAAGGCCACATATCAAAAACAAATTTGTTCAACCAGTCAACCTGCATACCAAATGATACAGAATATTATTCACGCAGTATTTAAGTTGCAAGGGAAGATAGACAATTGGTCTTTCTTTTTTCTATAGAGAGATTATTTGCACTAATCCAGTAACAATTATAAAGTGTAAACCCAGATATTTAAGATAATGGCTTTATTTTCAAGTGATTTACAAATTAATGTACAATATTAGGGAATCCCTTTTGAAGTATCTCGTTCAATAGCATGGCGTGTACACTTGTTACTTTTATTGTCTTCACATTTGGGTGCAACTTAGTTTTATCAAATAGACTGTCACCTAGAAGGCTAGAATGTAACATCCCGAATTCCAAAACAGACTGAATTCGAAGTTCCACATGATCTTTACACTTCTCTTCGTACAATTTTACAAGGAAATTAAAACTTTTATTACATCAGAGTTACATCTTAAATTAAATTTAAACAGCGGAAGCAATTTACATTAATTACATGAATAAAATGTACAATACTTGAAACAATCTTTAAGCAGCATGCATACTTTAATCTTGTCAATCTCTTAATCCTGGATAGAAAATGTGGGCTCGTCAGTTCATTCAACTGATGCAAGAATATAAAACATCAATTTTCTCCTAATTAGAAAGCACACACTTGTCACAAGCAAAATGATACAAGTACTGGAGCTAAGTCGACTGGTGATACGAGTGCTGATGCTAAGTCGACTGATGCTGATACAAGTACTGGAGCTAAGTCGACTGGTGATACGAGTGCTGATGCTAAGTCGACTGATGCTGAGCCCACACCTGATGCTGGTACTGAGTCTGCACGTGATGAGAATGTGAGTACTGGAGTGAGGAGGGGCTCCAGAAGGAGGACAGCACCTGATCGGTTAAGGTACTATGGCCTACAAGGTGCACGGGTACACAATCAGATAATCTAAGGGGGACGTGGCGGGAAAAGGCAATGCAGGTGTGAAAAGAATCTACAGCTGGGTATAAATAGAGTAGGGTGTGTGTGTGAGCTGAGCATGAATTGTAACAAACTTTATCTTCTTCCTAAATCCTCTAACAAACTTCCTTCTCCAACCTTCTTCTTCCTTCTAGACCTTCTGTGTAATCCTCTGTTCTTCTTGAGCTGTGAATTCTTCTCATCAATATTAGTGAATACAAGAATTGAAGTGATAAGAAATAGATACTCCTGTGTTGATTGCCTTGATGTAGATCTGAACATTCATTTGGGGGTATCACAAAACTACAGGGACTATCCTATTGATGTCGTGTTGTGCTGTGCACTTAGTCCTTAATGCAGTTGTTTATATTATATGATGCTAATGCGCACTTGTTCGGATTCTATGCATCCCATACTATATAGGTCCGAGGACAAGCCCTTAATCGTACTTCATCTTGTAGGGTTCAATCCCTCGCCATGACTTAAACTACTACGGTAACTACGATAAGTACATAGATGTTCTATGAGTTACGAGCCCATGTACAGACAGTCTGGAGGAGAATCCCATGCACTGACATAATGCATCATGTAGATAGACTATGGACAATTCAACCTCCGTCATGAAACGATGGCACAACCCGTAGTCACCAAACACCCTACAAGCGTCGCCACTAGGACGATAATTCCGGAGTAGTGCTCACGCCATGTCATGAAGCATCAAGCAGGCAGTCTGTGAATCACTCTCACACCGCCAATCCGATGGTCCTCATACTCGTGTTTTTCTCTTACTTTCGTCACATCTTTACTATGTATCCAGTCTTTAATTTATTTGAATCATGAATAAAATCAATTCCCTAGAGTTAGCTTTTTTCTCTATACCGTTCTTAAACATCAACAATACGACCCAAACTTGGTCTTTTCTTTTCAATAACTCTTCTCAAAAATATCTTTCAATGTCGGTATAAGGCTTAGCTGCCCTCTAGCTTTCAATTCCATTTCACGTTCATAGCATTTGTGTATTCATACTCATGAAACTTTTCATAATTCATCATGATGATAGATTTAACTTTCATGTACAATTTCATGCATAAAACAAATAAATTTATTTTCTAACTTGTCACATTCATTCTTCATTTTTTCCACATAATTCTCTTAATCTCGTTTTACCAATACTAAATCTAACATACATACTTTCATTTTTCCGTTATCAAATCTCTTTTCAAACTCTTTCAAACAATACATTCATTTTTATCCAAACACAATTTAAAACCTGAAAAATCAAAATAGTCAGGACAGTCGACTGTTGAAGCATAGTCGGTCGACTGTTCAGCGAGGGTTAAAAACTCGAAAAATAGTCAGGACAGTCGACTGTTAAGTCATAGTTGGTCGATTGTTCAGTGAGGGTTAAAAACTCGGAAATTACATAGTCAGGACAGTCGACTGTTAAGTCATAGTCGGTCGACTGTTCAGTGAGGGTTAAAAACTCGAAAATTACATAGTCAGGACAATCAACTGTTAAGTCATAGTCGGTCGACTGTTCAGTGACTAAAATCCGAAATTTGGAATTCATACAGTAACTTAAGATTTTTAAAAAAACATTTAACTCTCATTTTTCATACAAATACTATTCTTTTATTTATACAAGATGTTCACAAAAAACAACATTATGTTCTATTAATTACTTCTTTTCCAAAGAGAATTTCTACTTAATACTTTTCGATTGTGATTGGGTTTCTCTCCATTACTAATAAGTTTCTTCTTTCCTTCTTGATTAACAAAAATCCAATCTTTTCTTAGACTTAGTCCTAATCACAACAATGTTCATTCCCAACAAAACAACATGCAACTTTAGGATTCTTTTACTGTCAATCTTACTAACAACAACATACATAATTATTATCAATCTAACTTCATAGCATGGAGATTTCTCATAATTCACACTTTTCAAGAAACACATTTCTTCATTTTGTATTTTCCCACATACATGAACATTTCAAATAAGAGATTTTTTCTTTCTTAACTAAAATGCTAGTGTAATATCAAATTACCACAACAGTATTTCTAATCACATCATTCAATTTAATTTTACTACTTATTTCATGCAATTTCACATGGATCCATTTTTCTCCTTAATCATGGCACTAACATATTCCTCTTGTTTATTCTAGCTTGGTCAAAACACAAACCTAGCATGGTAACTATTTAGAAGTTGGAGAAAATTGCCCACCTTATTTGGAAAGAAAACAAAATGAACTCCTAAGAAATCCTAGAATGATTAAAAGAGGCCTTCTCCTAGTTTGAGCCACCAATTGACGTCTCCTCCTAGCTTGCAATGCAACCCGAGCCCCACCCTTTTGCTTCTTGAAGAAATGTCGGCCTCCAATGGGAAAGAGTACACACAATGGCACACCACTCAATCTTTTGAAGTCACTATTCTCTCAATCTTTTACTCACTAGTTGTATTTCTTTATCTTTCTCTTTTGATATAGATTAGGTGCAAAGATAACTAAAGTAGGGGGGATTTATACAAATTTTTAGTGAGAATAGAAGACTAGGATTAGATCAATTGGTTAAGGATCAAGGGCCTAGATGAATTAGGAAGTTGCCATAACTTCCCATGATGGAGTAACCACCTCTCCACCTCATCCACTCTCCCACTCCTCTTGATACAATCCGGCCGAGGGTAAAAGTGTGCAATGCACACTCTAGTGCATGCACGTGCCACCCTACTGTCCCCCATTTATAAGTTGTTCATGTTAATTTAATTAATTGTCTATTATTTGAGTCTACACTACAAGTTACGCTAAAATAAAGAAAGAATTAAATTAAATGGACTTACTAATGGGCCAAGAGACCCTGGGCTCTATTAATTTAATTAATTAATTTTCATCAAAAAAATTTAATTAATTAATTAATGAATGTGGGCTACAAAGAGACAAATTGGCCTAGGATTAAATTAGGCTTTCTAAAAAAGAGAAGAATAATAAGGGATTACTAGTTATGAAATATTTTTAGAGAAATACATGCATAAATTTGCACGTGCACAACACGTAAAATCAAACAACCTCAAATATAAATAAGATTTGAAAATCCAGGGTGTTACATAGAACGCTCATTTAGGCTATGTTTTAAAATTTTGTATATACACAACAGACTAACATCATTTATATACAATTTCATAATACTATTAAAATCAGTAATTAATAGTTTGAATGAATTGGTCAATGGTCAAGGCAAGTGTGAAGGTTTTCCATTCAAGAAAAGTGTGAAGGTTTTCTTGAAAGCAATGAGGGCTCATATGCATGTCTTCTACTATTCTTCATTCATTCCTTTTGTATATATATATGGTTGTAGCTTTGCATAAGATGAATAAGAGAACCACTTTCATTAGCTTACTTGCTCTTCCATTATTTTCAAACTTTTTTCTCGAATTTAATATGGTTTCAGAGCCATATATCAATTCTCATGTCTAAAGAAGATCAAACATCACCAGAAAGCTCCAAGAAAGCTCCAACAACAACAACTCAAGTATGGACTCGTCAAATCCATACCACCTTCATCCTTCAGATCATCCTCCCAACAATCCAAGAGGCCATAGAAGTCACAATAGGCCTCATAGTAACGTCTCTCACTCCTCTGCCAAAGCAACGGATGCCTCACAAATCGCACATGACCCTTTACATGGATTCTCGGCAGATCAACTTCAACATCTGGCTGGTGCAATATCTATGATGAAATCAAATAACTCTACCGGTAATAGCAATGTTATGGCAAATACAACAAGTTCGTCTTTGTTTTCTAATGGGTTAATTAATTCAATTTTCACTAAACCTTGGATAATATACAGTGGAGCGACAGATCACATCACTTCCGATTCTACCTTATTGTCCACAATAAAATCATCCTCCACACCATTTGTTAACTTACCCACTGGTTCATCAGCCCCTATTACTTCCACTGGAGATATTCTTTTTAGTCCTAATATCAGTCTCAGCAGTGTTTTATTTTATGTGTTCCTTCATTTCAGTTAAATTTGATGTCTGTTAGCAAAATTACCACAACCTTAAATTGTTGTGCCGTTTTCTTTCCTAACTTTTGTGTCTTATAGAACTTGGCTTCGGGGAGGATGATTGGCTCAGGTAAACAGCGAGGTGGTCTTTATTACATGTCTCCAATATAACAAATACCGATTTCCCACCAGGTCTCTCAACCTCCAAATTTGTGGCACATGCATCTTGGACAACCATCTCCTGATCGTCTTAAATTAGCTTCTTCTTTAGTATCTTCAAAAATAACGTCCTTTGATAATAATTGTATTGTCTGTCCTATGGCCAAACAAACTCGATTACCTTTTACATCAACTTCTATAACAATAAAGTCTCAGTTTGATTTATTACATTTTGATATTTGGGGTCCTCATAAAATTCAAACACATTCTGGAGCATGGTTTTTTCTTACAATTGTTGATGAATTTAGCAGGTGCACATGGGTTTATCTTATACAATATAAATCAGAAACTCAAAAACTCCTTCAATCCTTCATCACCTTTGTAAAAACTCAGTTTCATGCATCTGTTAAAGCTATTCGTGTTGATAGTGGTTTGGAATTTTTTTCAATGAAGAGTATTTTCAATCTCATGGATCGAATACCAGCGAACATGCATTTACACTCTGCAACAAAATGGGGTTGTTGAACGCAAGCATCGCCATATCTTGTTGAAGAATCTACCACAACTCGTAGTGCTAATAGTGGAAACACACCACAAGCAATAGAAACTCTCAAGACTTAGATGAACCAAGGAACAAGCCACCACAATATATGCAAGATCTCACAAGAACACAATCAATATGCAGAGATAACCAATACTTCTTATTCCCCAAGAAATACAAAGATTACAAAAGACATTACAACTCTCAATCTCTCTCTCACACCTTTGAAACACTCGGCACAATCCTCTCTTGAAGTTGAACAATAATAATGGCTCACCTCTTGATTACACAAATTGATTCTAACCCTAGAGTCTACGGCCATATATATAGCCTTCAAGTAAACCCTAAAAGATAAACACAAATCCAGCAATTGGGCCTTAAACCCGTAAGCCCAAAAACAATCAGTGCCGGAGTCGGTCGACCGCACTCCCAAGATCGATCAACCGCAACGTGTAGGGCTGCACGGTTGACCATCACCTCCTCTGTTAGACCTGTACACTCGAAGAACTCTCAACAGATTGGGTCAGTCGACCGCACCCCCGGTTGGTCGACCGCGCGGTCAACCTCAACTCTCCAGACTACATTCTTCTACTCGCTGTTTATCTTCTCTTGCTTCTTTGTCTCCTCTTCTTCTCCAACTTCAAGTACTCAGTGCCTACGTGTATTTGAGGCCAAAACCCTAACTATCTCCCACTTGGACCAAATACACAACGCTTCAAAGTTATTGCAATCTTTACCTCGCATTATCTCTGCAGATTTCCCACTTTCATGGAAGACCCCAAGTAATCCCCACTCTTATGAAGAGCACCTCCGCCACTCTACCACGTGGAATGCACCAACCACCTCTCATCGCCTCATGAAGGATGTGCTCCACCAATCGCATAGAGCACGAATACCGGATAAACAACCTCCCGTGTCGGATTCTATGGTACAAGACTCCCCAACTCGCAGTATCTCCATCAACATCGGATATGGTTCAAAACCTCTCAATGCACCCTCTACATTAGAAGTCTCTGTGGACGACACCTCCATAATATCCGCAGACTGTTCAACCCGTACAATTCTAATTCGGTTACCCTCATCGACATCACCCCACATATCGATACCAGTGCTCTCTATCACACAAGAGCGACTTGAAGCTTCAACTGCCATATCGCAAAGTACCCTCACCGCAGTAACGTCTTACCCTCTAGGATCACTTCCTTGGCCAGCAGCTCCCACTAAATTAGTAATCTCCCCTCCACAACTGAAACAACTCGATTGCACCCCACACAACCTATTACTTGATTCTGGCTGAGAGTCAACTACAGGAGAAACGCCCCTCACGCCTTTAAGAAAATATAGCGTTCCCTAACGCTTTCCTTTTGCAATCACCCTTGAACCTGTAGCTATACACCACTTCCCACTACCAACTGTAGTGACATACCCTCTTTATCTAGCCTTCTAATCGAAATAAGATTTTCCTTCAATCTGGAATATGCCTTGTCTTCCACAAGACAACACTTTGATCATCATTGGCTTTTACGCGGAGAGTACCAACCCCACGTACAGGACACCGGTGACCGTTCCCTACGATCACATCTCCAAAATAACCCTCCTTGTAGTCATCAAACACCTCTCTCCTCGGAGTGCAATGAAAAAAAGCTTCCGAATCAATACACCAACCTTGAGTGCCCAACTCCTTCCGAGCTGATAAGCATAGATCCTCAACAAGCCCCACATGAGCTTTCTTTGGGGTATCTCTCTTCGGTTTCTCCTGCTTCTTCATATAAGCCATGCAACTGCGCATCATGTGACCCTTCTTGTGACAATACCAGTACTCAGGCCCATGTCCTCCATCACTGTCATTAGACCCACTCTCAGATGAACTACTCTGATTCTTTCTTCGACTTCTCTTAGATCTCCCACGTCTTTTCTCAATGTACATTGCGGAATCTCTAGAAGATGATAATGGATATCCCTCGTTTCTCATCCTTCTTACCTCCTCGTTCAGAATGCTACTCACCACATCCTATAGAGTCGTCGAATCTGTCATAGTGCCTATAATAGTCTGTTTCACTGTACCATAACTATCGGGTAAAGTAGATAGAAGTGACAATAACTGCTCCCTCTTTGAAAACTTCAAACCTGCAACTTCAATCTGGTTGTAAACCATACAGATGAAGAATTTGATTAAAGACTGACGGTTTCTTATACATATCCGTGAGAATGTCCATAGCCTCCTTTGTGGTCTTTGCCTTCAAGATATGAAATAAAGCCTTCTTACTCAGCCCCAACTGAATCTGCACAAGCACCTTCTAATCCAAACGATTCCAATCCACCAAGACCTTCGCATCCATGTCTGCACCTACCGACTTCTCATCAAACAACGGACCATTAAGATATTTCTGATGAAGATACGCTATCATCTGAATCTTTCACATCGCGAAGTCACTCCCATCGAATCTCTCAATCTTCGACTTGCTATCGGCCATCTCAAACATAGTTGCTCTGATACCACTTGTTGAAGAATCTACCGCAACTTGTAGTGCTAATAGCTGAAACACACCACAAGCAATAGAAACTTCTAAGACTTAGATGAACCAAGAACAAGCCACCACAATATATGCAAGATCTCACAAGAACACAATCAATATGCAGAGATAACCAATAGTTCTGTAATATCCCGGTCGGATATTATATTTGAATAATTATTGTTTTTAAAATTAAAATATTTTTATTGAAATTTCTTGGTTTACTAATAAAAACTTATCTGTATATATATTAGTAAGTATATATATGTATTGTATCAGTTTTGTGCACTTGTACAAAATCCTGTAAAATGTGTTTTTGAGAAAATATCTGTAACATCTCGCACTGGTATTAAAAATTATTATTTTATTATTATTTTATTTTTATTTTCAGAATTGAAATATTTTTGGTGGATATTACCCGGTTTGTTAATACATTATCTATGTATATATACCAGTCTGTATACATCTATATTGTATCAAATTGGTACTGAAATATTCCGAGCCGGTAATAAAATTATTTTTATTATTATTTCTAAATTAAAATATCTTTGGTAGAGATTATTCGTTTTAACTAATAATAATTATCTGTATAGACAGATATATGTACGTATATGTACTGAATCGATTTCGTACATTTGTACGAAATCATGTAGTATGTGATTTTGGGAAAATGTCTCTTATTTTTTATCAATCATGATCAAATGGAGGGTAGGGATTAGATTGGGTGTTGATTGCAATTTTATTAGGTGTTGATTGCAATTTTAATTTGCAAATAGATCCCTAATTGTTTGAGCCACAAGTGAGAAAGACAGTTGGGTTCTTCTCAACCACAAAATCACCTATAAAAACCCCCTCCCCTCATCTTAGCCGGCCTTGAACACAAAGGGCAAGAAACTCTTCCTTTTTTGTGTTTTCTCCACCTCTTCTCATCTCATTCTCCTTCTCTTTTACTTACTTTTGTTTAGAAAAAAATTTGAGAAGAATAGAAAAGAAAGAGAGATCAAATCAAAAGAAAAAGAGTGGGTTTCTTCATGGGTTCTCTTTGAAGAAGAGCAAGAACAAGGAGCAAGAACAAGGAAGGAGAGGAAAGAGGTAGCAAGTCCTTCCAACGATTTTTGGGTGGGGGTTTCTTAACTTTTTGATTGTTATTATTATTGTTATGCTTGTTATGTTCACAAATTGGACTATCTTCATGTGCATATTGAAGAACTTGGACTAGAATAAATGGCATAAAAAGATTGAGGGGTTAGAACTTAACAAGAACCCTATAGAACTTAACAAGAACCCTTAAAAAAACCTAGCTTTAATGGTTAGAACTAATTACTTGTGCTAAAGGTGGAATCTTGAGCCCAAATTAATTTTAGAGGCTCTCCTATGTGTTATTAGCATGCTCTAATTTTTATAGATTATTCTGAGTTAGTTTGATTGGTGAAACAATCTGTTTCCCCAAAACAGCAAAAGTTTAGCAAAAACAGCAACTTGCTGTTTTGGGTTAACTTTTGTAGTGTGTTCAACAGACCAAATTTGGAGTTCCTTACGGAATTTGGAAAAGTGATCAACTAGAGAGTTGTAGTAGATGTTCTCACCTTTCTAAAATGACCCATTTGGTTAGATTCCGATAAGTATTCCAAAAGTTATGAGTTTTACAAATTTCAGCAGCCAGCTTTTTGGCGAAAGCTCGCTATTTGGATTGTTCGAAGTTTTTGCACCTCTTATTGATTGAATCTGAAAAAGTGTTCAACTAGAGAGTTGTAGTAGAGTCTTTCACCTTTCCAAATTGTCCTATTTGGTTAGATTCTGATAAGTGGAGCAAAAGTTATGACCCTTACAAAATTACAGCAGCTGGCCTTTTGGCTAAAAGCTCGCTGTTCGGATTGTTCGAAGTTTTTGTACCTTTTATTGACTGAATCTGAGAAGTTCATCAACTAGAGAGTTGTAGTAGAGTCTCTCCCCTTTCCAAAATGTCCTATTTGGTTAGATTCCGATAAGCGGAGTAGGATTTATGGCTTTTACAAAATTGCAGCAGCTGGCCTTTTGGCTGAAAGCTCGTTGTTTGGGTTGTTCGAAGTTTTTGTACATTTTAATGACTGAATCTGAGAAGTTCATCAACTACAGAGTTGTAGTAGAGTCTCTCCCCTTTCCAAAATATCCTATTTGGTTAGATTCCGATAAGCGGAGCAAGAGTTATGACCTTTACAAAATTGCAGTAGCTGGCCTTTGGCTGAAGTTCGCTGTTTAGTTTGTTCGAAGTTTTTTTTACCTTTTATTAACTGAATATGAGAAGTTCATCAACTAGAGAGTTGTAGTAGAGTCTCTCCCCTTTCCAAAATGTCCTATTTAGTTAGATTCTGATAAGCGGAGCAAGAGTTATGACCTTTACAAAATTGCAGCAGCTGGCCTTTGGCTGAAGCTCGCTGTTTGGTTTGTTCGAAGTTTTTTGTACCTTTTATTGACTGAATCTGACAAGTTCATCAACTAGAGAGTTGTAGTAGAGATTCTCACCTTTTCAAAATATCCTATTTGGGTAGATTCCAATAAGCGGAGTAGGAGTTATGGCTTTTACAAAATTGCAGCAGCACGCCTTTTGGCTGAAAGCTCGCTGTTTGGGTTGTTCGAAGTTTTTGTATCTTTTAATGACTGAATCTGAGAATTTCATTAACTAAAGAGTTGTAGTATATGTTTTCACCTTTCCAAATTGTATAATTTGGTTAGATTCTGACAATTATAGCAAAAGTTGTGAGCTTTACAAGTTTTCAGCTTGTGCTACCTTTCGTTGTCTTTGTATTGTGTTCAAAGAACAGGGAATTTAATTCCATAAGGAATCTGAAAAAGTGTTCAACTAGAGAATTGTAGTATATATTCCCACCTTTCCAATTGTATAATTTGGATAGATTCCAACAAGGAGAGCAAAAGATACAAGCTTTCAAAGTTTCAGTTTTTTGTTAAGAAATCCGTTGTTGGTTAATTTTTACGTGTGTTCAAGGGACGGAGAATTGAATTCAATAAGGAATCTAAAAAAGTGTTCAACTAGAGAGTTGTAGTATATGTTCCCACCTTTCCAAATTGTATAATTTCGTTAGATTTTGACAATTAGAACAAGAGTTACAGGCTTTCAAAGTTTCAGCTTTTTGTTAAGAAATCTGCTGTTGGTTAAGTTTTGCGTGTTCAAGGGACGGGGAATTGAGTTTCATAAGGAATCTGAAAAAGTGTTCAACTAGAGAGTTGTAGTAGATGTTCTCACCTTTTCAAAATGTCCTATTTCGTTAAATTCCGACAAGTATAGCAAAGTTATGAGCTTGGAAAGTTTCAGCTTTTGGCTGTACTGTTATTGTTTGAAATGGTGTTTGACGGACCGGATTTTGAGTTCCTTAACAAATCTGAAAAAGTATTCAACTAGAGAGTTATAGTAGATGTTCTCACCTTTTTAAAAAGTATAATTTTGTCGAATTCCGACAAGCGCAACACAGTTTGCTTCTAGGTTGTTAGAAGGTTTTTTATGTCGCTATTGTGTACTCATTAGTAGTATGCTTATATTAGGCTGTTAGAAAATTCTTCTGTTGCTTCTAATTATAAAAGAACAAGTTTTGCTAGTAGCATGTTATTTTGCTTCTAGGTTGTTAGAAGATTTTTAGGGTTGCTTCTATATGATTCATTGTCGCATACATATCCAGTTGGCTCGTATGTAATTCGTTTGGCTCAGACGTAGCTAGTTGGCTCGTTTGTAAGTTGTTTTGCTCGTATGTAGCTTATTAGCTAGTACGCAGTTTGTTATGCTCGTTTAGGGTGATATCATTCCTCTAAGGGTCATCGACCATCAAGACCAGTGATGTTGAAGGCGCGCCTCAAGCGTGCCTTAGGCGCAAGGTTCACGCGAAATCCCAAGGTGCGGCTCAAGCCTCAGTTGAAGCGCACCCCTTGTTCGAAGCGCTGGTGAGGCGTGCGCCTTAGCGCCTTGCACCTCAGCATGTCTCGATGAAAGGCGCGCCTCAACATTGTTTTTTCCTTATTTTTCCCCTTCTTTATTATTTAAGTATTCTTTCTTTTTTAGTTTTGAGTCTTTTGACAGGTTTTATATTTATATTCTTTTTTATTATTTAAATTATTCTTTTTATTTTATTTTAATTTATTTTTTTAACAGTATTCTTGCTTTTTTAGTTATGCAATGCTTTTGTTTTACTGCTTTATTAGGCTATTTGGATGAAACTTACTATAATAATTAATTGTTGAATACTTGAATATACTTAATATTTAATTGTAATATTGTAATACTCTGTAATAGTGTAATACTAATACTGCACTATGATATTCTCAAAAAAAAAAATTGTTGAATGTACACAGTTACAACTTACAAATTACACTTACACCGTTACACGGTTACACTTCCAAGTTACATTTACAAAGTACGTCTTCCATACCTTACTTTTTAAGTATATATTCATTGTATGATATATTTTGTTGCTATAATGTTATCTTGTTTATATAATCTAATTTATAAATTTTAAAAATTCTAAAAAGTAATCGTGCGCCTCGGTTAACTGAGGCTTGTGCCTCAAATTGCGCCTTGCGCCTCAGGCTTTTTACGAGGAATTGAAATTACTTGCGCCTTGCGCCTTCGACTACACTGATCAAGACGTGTATTTATTTTACTCCTAAGGGACTGTGGATGAGTCACTCTTCGTGTACCGTCAGATCTTAACCGGTGTAGGTTGATCGCGAACCGGAGCGTAGACAGAATCCAAGTTCAGGGTTGCAGCATGCGAATACGTTCGTATTGCCGGGTCTTGAATCGATAGGCTATGAACAGAATCCTTAGGGATTCTGGTAAGTCTAGGCTGAGCACCTAGTAGAGTTATCTTGCAAAGTCTAACTTAAGACCTAGCATATTGTGTTAGTACTGTTGTCATCCCTCAGGTTGTTTAGGGTTAGTGACATCGTTAGGATAGTAACTTATGACTATTACTACTTAACCCTTATTTATTATCATTTTCACCGAAGGGAAAGAGTTGGCATTAAGGGTGATATCTTATGATCCGACTTGTTCTATAGGCCAACATTAGGTGGTATTATTGGTTGTACCCTTCCTGTCAAAGGGATATGGTATGTGCCTTCTCACGAGTTGGGAGCATGAAATCCGTATCTCGTCTGTTAATTTCTGAAGTACCATGATAAGGATGGGAGCAATTCCTGTCGGAGCTAGGGATGGACCCCAGGAACTCCGTCATGCTCTATGTCAAGAAAGGCGAACAAGCCATAGACTACGGTCTATCAGCTAGGAGGCCACAGGAAATGCTTCGAGCTAACCTGTGTTGTAGTTTACTCCAAGGGTTCGTTAGATTTTTGAGTGAGGTCTGGTACGTCGGGCAATAGTGGCAAACGAAGACACCACTATATGACAGCGAATGGTGGGATTAGACCGTTTCAGAGCAACCTCATCAGTCACGTTGTATCTTCAGAAACAGGTTGAGTACAAGAGTAGAATTCATGGCGCGGGTTCGAATCCATATATATGAAGAAACGGCTTGTTATAGGCTTATGTAGTATGGGATGCATATTGTTCCGGAGACTTGCTTACATTAATATAAGAGCATCCTTGCATTAGTTAATCTTGCATTAGAGTCTAAGTCATAGCATATACTGACACATTAATTATATATATACACGTTTCTCTTTTCATCAATCTGTTTGTTTAAAGTTGAGAATCGCTGCTAGTCATCAGCCTTAAAGCGTCAGTATATGTACTGACGTCCCCATTTCAATAGGTACTGGATTACAAAATTACAGGTAGGGGATTGCAAAATTACACGTACTGGATTGCAGAACTACAGGTACAGGATTCAGGAGGACTCAAGGCAAAAGAAGAAAAGTGTTGATTTATTTCAATTGTAATATATGTTGTAATTTATTAATTGTTGAGAAGCATCCAAGTGAAAGTACCCAGTGTTATGTATTATTTATTGTACTCTGATGTATTTCTTATTGAAAGTTTGTAACACTTGGGCTTGTATGGCATTATTGTAACACTAATGTAATGTATTGCAGTTTTATAACATTCGGACTTATAATATATTGGTGTTGAATAAAAATTTTTAAATTTTCCTGTTTTTCTGTGTATTGTGGCTAATTGAAGGAAAATATTCTGGCTTATGTCAAGGTTTCCCAGTATATAGAAATTGGGGCATTACAAGTTCTTATTCCCCAAGAAATACAAAGATTACAAAAGAGATTACAACTCTCAATCTCTCTCTCTCACCTTTGAAACACTCGACACAATTCCCTCTTGAAGTTGAACAATGATAACATCTCGCATCTTGATTACACAAATTGATTCTAACCCTAGAGTCTATGGCCATATATATAGCCCCCAAGTAAACCCTAAAAGATAAACACAAATTCAGCAATTGGGCCTTAAACTCGTAAGCCCAAAAACAATCAGCACCGAAGTCGGTCAACCGCACCCCCAAGATCGGTCGACTGCAACGTGTAGAGCCAAACCCGAGACACGACCAGTCGACTGCACAGTCGACCGTCACCTCCTCTGTTGGACTTGTACACTCGAAGAACTCTCACCAGATTGGGTCGGTCGACTGCAACTCTCCAGACTGCATTCTTCTACTCGATGTTTGTCTTCTCTTGCTTCTTTGTCTCATCTTCTTCTCCAACTTCAAGTACTTAGTGCCTACATGTATTTGAGGCCAAAACCCTAACAATATCCTCACTGTTGCTCGTGCTCTTCTTTGTCAATCTCATCTGCCTTTAATTTTTGGGGGAGAATGTGTTTTGACTGCAGTTTATCTTATCAATCGCCTCCCCTCACCATTACTATCCAACAAGTCACCTTTTGAAATACTTCACCATCATCCTCCGTCACTTGATCACTTAAGGGTTTTTGGTTACTTGTGTCATGCCACAAATGTTCAGCCTACTCATAAATTTGATTCTCGAGCTAAACAATGTATTTTTGTGGGTTATCCAACTGGTTAGAAAGGGTACAAAGTCTATGATCCAGAAACACAAAAAAAATTTGTTAGCTGCAATGTCCAGTTTTGTGAAACAACATTCCCATTTTCCTTACCTACAACTCCCAAGCCTCATGATTCTTTTCACCCGCAGTCCTTTCCACTGAAATTTTTCGATAACTAACCTGAACATACAACTATCGCCCACAAACCTACCTCGGATGCCGCTCCACCTACTACCAACCGCTGTGACGCTATTGAACCAAATCATAATGCGGCACCCGATTCTCCGCACCCTGACCATAATGTTGAACTTGACAATGACCTATCTATTCCCAATACCTCCCTACATGACCCTCCAGAACCATCAAACACCTCTCTGCGTCACTCCACACGAACCAAACAACCTCCACCATGGCATAAGGACTACATCCTGTCTTCTCAAGTGCATCATCCGAGCCCGTCGACAAGTTCAACAAAAGGTACTCGTTAGTCGTT
This sequence comes from Hemerocallis citrina, assembly GCA_017893485.1. Lineage (NCBI taxonomy): Eukaryota > Viridiplantae > Streptophyta > Magnoliopsida > Asparagales > Asphodelaceae > Hemerocallis > Hemerocallis citrina. The sequence goes on from JACEHZ010000254.1 coordinate 109,374, forward strand.
ACCCCTCTCTAACTTTCTTTCATATGCTCGTTTCTCGTCCGCCCATTGTTCTTTCTTAGCTAACATCACAGGTCACAAAGAACTTCAATCCTATTCCCAAGCTCTTCTTGATTCACATTGGCACGAGGCTATGAAAACTGAATTAGAAGCATTAGAGACGAACAACACATGGAGTATGGTACCTCTTCCCCTTAGACTTAAACCTATTGGTTGCAAATGGATTTACAAGATCAAGTATCGGTTTGATGGTTCTATTGAATGTTACAAAGCTCGTCTTGTTGCCAAGGGCTACACTCAAGTTGAAGGCATTAACTACCATGAGACGTTTTCTCCCACTGCCAAGCTCACTACTCTTCGATGCCTTCTTACTGTTGCTACTGCCCGTAATTGGTTTATTCACCAACTTGATGTTCAAAATGCCTTTCTCCATGGGGATTTACATGAAGCTGTCTATATGGAACCTCCACCTGGTCTTCGCCGATAGGGGGAGAATCTTGTATGTCGACTCAACAAGTCTCTTTATGGTCTCCAACAGGTCTCAAGAAATTGGTTTTCTACCTTCTCAGATACAATTCAGAAAGCTGGTTATTCACAATCCAAAGCTGACTACACTCTTTTCACTAAAGCTCAAGATACTTCTTTCATCGCAGTTCTCATATGTTGATGGCATACTTCTCACTGGCAATAATCTTCAAGAAATTCCTTCAAAACTTTCGCATGAAAGATCTTGGCGATTTGAAATATTTTCTGGGCATCGAGTTTTCACGATCCAAAAAAGGAATTTTCATGTCTCAAAGAAAATATGCTTTGGATGTCTTAAAAGATTCAGAACACATGGGTGCAAGACCAGAAATTTTTTTAATGGAACAAAATTTGAAACTCAATCCCACAGATGGTTCAGCATTTAGCGATCCAACCAAATACAGAAGATTAGTGGGAAGATTAATTTATCTTACGGTGACAAGGCTAGATATAGTCTACGTTGTCCGCACTTTAAGCCAGTTCATGCAGGAGCCTAGAAAGCCACACTGGGTTGCCGCACTTCGGGTTCTCAGATATATTAAGGGTACGTTTGGACAAGGTTTGTTGTTCCATTCTGCAAACAACCTTGGATCTCAAAGCGTATTGCGATTTTGATTTGGCAGGTGCAACTTCATAAGAAGATCAGTTACGGGGTATTGCGCAAAGCACATTGAGATAGATTGTCACATTGTCCGAGAAAAGCTACAAGCAGGATTGATTAGTCCTTCGTACATGCCTACTCGCTCGCAGTTGGCTGACATGTTCACAAAATCTTTAGGTAAAGATCAATTCATCATGTTGCATAGCAAGTTGGGACTTTACGATGTTCACACACCAACTTGAGGGGGAGTATTAAAATCAGTAATTAACAGTTTGAATGAATTGGTCAATGGTCAAGGGAAGTGTGAAGGTTTTCCACTCAAGGGAAGTGTAAAGATTTTCTTGAAAGCAATGAGGGCTCACATTAATTTATGCATGTCTTTTGCTATTCTCATTCATTCCTTTTGTATATATATATGGTTATAGCTTTGCATAAGATGAACAAGAGAACCAATTTCATTAGCTTACTTGCACTTCCATTATTTTCAAACTTTGTTCTCCAATTTAATAAGCAGCCCAAAGCCAGCTATTTTGTCAGGGGAGACTTATACACTATGGCCAAGTTGTGAACAAGGCAAATGAAGATGATAACAAAGAAAATGGAGATCATGGTTTTCTAGAACAAAACAGTGGAAACATTGAAACAAACTCACCCTGTCATAGTCAGGACTTTTCACCCAAGATGGAATCTCAGGAATTAGTTTCTGCAAGGTCTTGGAATCAAACTCATGCAATGGCCTAACAATCGGATCCTGTCAAAGAAAAAATCATGTTCAAACTTTCCTTTTTATGAAAGAATAAAAATCAATGCAATTACACAATACAGAGAGGTCTACATAATCATCCAACAGAATCTCATCAATTTGCTAATCCTCCAGGTATCCAATATTATCAACTATGAACTGTGAGTAGATATATAATAGCAAAGATTTTCGATCGGACTCCTTTCTTATCCTCTTTCACCCTACTGTATCGTGCAAATACATGAAATTCATAATATCCACTTAGGTAATTTTTTTTAGGGTAATTCCCTTCCATAATGTGTAGACCAGAATCCCTCAGACAAGGATATTGGAATAAGAAAATCCAACCAACACCCCACAACCACATTGCCAAGCACCTAAATCATAAAAGACTTCGAAGTTTTCACCATGAAATTAGGATTAAGACTAAATTGAATATGTTATAGAACTAAAAGCCTAAATCTTTACACCATAAAGGAAAAATGAAAAGTCGGGGTTTTATCATTTTCAGTTACAATTTTTCTCACCAACCAAGGAAGAGAAATAAAAACTTTGGTCACTAGCAGTTATTCGCCTACACGAGCCCTTTCTCTCCATTCAGTATCACCTTTGAGGAAATAACATACATCTTCCTTACCGACGTCAATCAAATTGCACATAGGTATATTCAATCTGCTAAACCTCTATTGGTCCAAAAATAAACCCGAACATATTTCAACCCAAAACCATATTAGGAAAAAATAAAAATAAAAAAGAACCCATACGATTTCCAATGTATTTCCAGCAAGTTTCAATCAAAGTTAACAAAAACACACATACTTATACCCTAAAACCATCCAAATTATCAACCAAAACAAATAACAAATAAAAAACTTAACATTACCGCTAAATCCTATCAAAAGAAACCCAGTAATCCCTTTTGTTGCCAACAATCATATTATCACATCTGAAACCACTTATCAAAACGTCAAAAATCAAAATCAAAAATCAAAAATCAAAATCAAAATTGATACAAACCAACAATTTTGAAATTGCTTACATTTTACGAATACATTTGAATACGACAAACGACTGCAAGCACGAATTTTTACATTACAAATCATTATTCCAACATGCAAAAATAAACCCCAAAAAAATAAATGAAATTAAAAAAGTGAGTAAATTGCAAAACCTCAACATTCGTCGGTTTGGAGTAAATGAAGAGGAAGTAGCCGACCAAGAGGCCGATGGGGATGCCGAACCCAAACCCGATGATGCCCAATAGGGAGCCCACAAAACCCATTATGGAATTGGATCCGACCAGAAAAATGCATGGAATCGAGAGAGAGTGAGAGAGAGAGAGAGAGAGGGTTTTAAGAGAGGAAGAGCTTTGTAATAAATGACTAAGGATATTAAAAGAGAAGAAACAGGAAATGGGGGTCAGTTTCGGATTACTGAACCAAAACCGCCAAAATGACCGTTAGTAATAAGGGTTTTTATCCCATGGGTCACCAACAAATGTTTCATTTCCATATAACTCACTCACAAATATCTAATTCTATATAACTCACTTATAATATAATATAAAATTGCGAAGAAATTGGCAAGATGGAAGAGCTGCTTTCTTTCACTAAGGGAAATGATTACACTGCTAAATTCGGTATCTAGTGTCATCCCACTTTATTTAATGTCGGTTTACAAATTACCAAAGTGGGTTATCAACAAGAAAGACAAAATTAGAAGACAATTCTTGTGGAAGGGAACCGACGAGGGTAATAAAGGATTTCATCTGGTCAAATGGGGTAGAGTTTGTAAGAAAAGAGAATTCGGCAGGTTGGAAAATATGAACCTCCACGACATGAATAGAGCTCTACTTAGCAAGTGGTGGTGGAAGATCTATAATCGGCACAAAGGATGGTGGTGCTACTCGTTCGACCTGTTCCGAAAGAGGAAGAAATATCGTTATGGAGGAAGAAGCGCTGGTGGAAGGGTATCGTTTCTTTGGAGAAGAGTGGTGAAATAAGGGGAACTATTCAACACTAATACTAGGTGCAGGATAGGGAACGGGAAGAACACTAGATTTTGGAAGGATAAGTGGTGTGGGAACAGGTCGTTGAACAACCTATTTCCGCTAGCAGCAGCGTTAATAGTCAACCAAGACTTATTAGTGGCAGACGTATGGAGGAATGGGAAACTTCGACTGACTGTCTCAGATCGACACTCAATCGAGAGTATTATTCAGTTCGAAGAACTAAATAGATTCGTCCAAGCTGAAGGAGGACAAATGAGCAATGTTGCAGATGAAAGATGGTGGAATATTGATGAATCAAAACAATTTTCGGTGTCGTCAATGTACAAATGGCTAAACATTGGTGGAATTAAATGTAAAGAACAAAACATCATCTGGGGAACACAATCACCTCTAAAAGTAAAAGTTTTTTGCTGGCTGGTATTCAATGATTGTCACGCCCCGCTTCCCCAAAATACAAGAATACGAGCCAGTAACGAAGGCCCAGCGAATGATATTAACATCATTCATAAGCTGTACCAGTCTCAACTCAACAGTATGTAAAAGAGAATAATCACAACCACGCAGATAATTATAATTACATAAATAACAACTAGAATTAAACATTCAATAATCCAACGTATTAACCAACACTGAGAAAACAAATAGCAGTTACGGGTCAAAAGTCCGGGATACAAGTTTAATCAAATGAATTGCAATAAGATGAAGAAAACATGGAAAGAAATAGTTTATTCTAATGCAGCTCCTGCTCTAACCTAGAAATACTGCTCGCCAATACCTTCTGGCAATTCCCCTGGCTCACCTGTAGCTGGATTAGGTAGAATGAAAAAGAAATGTCCATAGAGCAAGTACGGACAGCAAGTAGTGAAAAACAGAGAGTAAGGGAGTAATGTACATGAAGGAATATGAATCAAGATCAAATTACAAAAGCAATAACGGTATCAATAAACAATGGTCACGATCAAGTATACACGTGTCAACTTAGGTTTATTAGCATGTTATTTTTCCTATCTAGTGCACGTACTAGTGCGTCCCATACCACAGGTTCGGTGCACGCAAAACAGTGTACATTTTAGACATAGCGGTGGGATCTACAAAGCGTGTACTTGGTGTCAATAACAATCATTTACAATTAACAATCAATCATTCACAATCAATACTCCTCCTTCCATGTCAATACGATATCACGATAAGGCCTTACCGAGTACATTTTCTGATACTATCCACTACTATGTCAATTCTTATTAACCCCGACTTGTTTAGTATTTTATTATTAAGTCATTCATGTTCATGGAAGTGTATATAAGAATGTCAAGGGGATGATAAGAATGCAGCAACATGATGCATTGCACAATAATAAATAGGAAGTAGCAAATCTGAAAACAGCCTACACAGTCACACTAAAACAGCGATAACTCATAGACTACAGTTCAGAATTTGAAGTTCCAGGATGTTATCAGCAACTAGACACTTAGGACTACAATTTATACCTAGTAACTTTCTGTTAATTTTGACTGTAGCTAGGTTAAATACCCTATTTTTTACAGTTTAGCTGTTCTGGCAGCAACTAGATGTCAATATCTAATGGGTGGAAACATAGTATAAAAACACTATAAAAATCTACGAAAATTAGAGATGAACCCTAAGCATGTCTATAGAGTTCGTAGATATTTTCATGTCATTCTAATATTGTTAACATGGTGTTTCACTAATAATTGTATCAATATTACATTAATTCTGCGATCTGAAAAGTGCAGACCAGCAGAGACTAAAAATATGATATCTCATAGCTCGTAACTCAGAATCAGGATCCGCCAATTGGGTTGGAAACTAGAATCAATAGGCTAAAACTCTCTTTTGTATCATTTGTGTTAATTCTCAAGTTTACCGGGTCGAAATCTCTGTGCAACGCAGTACATGCAGCAAGAGTTCATAAAAAGCTATCACATATGTGTTCATCAAAGTGGGTAATTAACATGCTATAGTATCATGAAATGCATTATACTAATGTACAATAATTAGAATGGATTCTACAATGTACGAGTCAATTTATCATGTCATTGTTCAAATCACAATATCTCAATCGATCAATGTATTCAATCACTATTCATTTTTCTTATATGCAAAATCTAGTCATTTTATTTATGTCAAGTGTGTATGTAGGCTTGGGTTTGAATCATTGAATAAGGATACGATGTCAATAGTACGTCGGGTTAGCTCGTGTAAACCCACGATACTCCCAACGGAAAGGACACAAGGCAATTTTAAGATAATTGAAAAGGAACTACTTGCATGATGTCAATAAGCTTGAACTAGAAAATTAAAAGAGTTCAAGTGGACTTGTCTTTTTGTTGATGATTCAATATAAATAAGGAATAACGGGATCAGAATCTCAGAGAGCAATTCCAAAAATACGTGCGAAGACTGTGCGAAGAAAACCCCAAGCAACAACAGTAACAGTAGCTCAGAACCCCACATTGGATCGGATCCAAACACAGCACAGCGTTGGGATTTGGTGTGCGCCAAACACAGAACGGCAAATGTGACCAATCAGCAATCACCCTCCCAGCGGATCGGGGCAAACATCGAACAGCAAATGGGGATCTGGCGTGGCAAAACACCAAACACCGCAACGAGCCACTCACCACTCTTCTTCAACCTTCCGATGGAGAGAGAGAGAGAGAGAGAGAGAGAGAGAGAGAGGCGAACGTTCGGCGATTGCAGCAACGACAGGCGACGACGCTCGGGGTTGCTGGCTGCGACGAAGGCAGGCGACACTGGCGGCGGCGTTGGTCGGGAAGCGACGCAGCCACAAGAGCGAGAATCTCCGACATCGGCGAAGCTCTATTTTCGGTTCGAAAATAGGGGAAGATGCTAACGTCAATTGAACGGCTTCGACCGTGGCAAAGACGATGATGAGGGCTGGGGATCTTCGGTGGATGTGAGGGGTGCACGGCGAGGTGAAGATGAGGCAACGACAAGTGATGGGTTTCGGTGAAGATGGGCGATGATGGGGAGGATGGGATAGGTTGACGAGATGGTGGAGGACGATGAGCGATGAGGAGAGGGATAGTGATGGAGATGACGATGGGTTCTTTGGGGTCTCGGCGGAGTTGGGTTTCGGTTGAAGGCGGTGAGGAGGGGTGAGAGGAGGCGATGCGAGGTCGGGGATGAGATGGGGGCGAGGTTGACGATGGCAATGTGGTGACGGTAAGGAGGTGGTGGGGGTTGGAGTTGGCGACGGGGAAGGGAGTAGAGGCTATGGTGGGTTCGGTTTGGTGAAGGCGAATTGGAGGAGGGAGTGAGCGTGAGATATGGAGGAAGGGGGTTGCATAGTGAAGGGTAGAACAGTAGAGGTAGGGGTAGGGTTAGGGTTGCAGTAGTGGGGAGTTGGAGAAGAGGAGTTAGTTTTTGGGTAGTTTTGATTTGTGGGAGAGTGGGGGAGGAGTTTAATATAATAAAATAAAGAGGAAATCATGGGGAGTTAGAGATACGAGGAGTTGGGTAGAGAAGATCTGGGTTATTAGTTAGGGAAATGTGGGTTTGGGTAGACTAGGTTTTTGGGTTTGATATCCAATAAAGTGATGGGTTTTGGGCTTGTATGTGGATGGGCCAACAATAATAATACAAGAAAACAAATTGAAATAGAAAATCCACAATAGGGCAAAGACCCACAACACAATAAATTAGGAAGGAAAAATACCATCAAAATACAAGAGGAATAATCCGTACTATCGAAAACAGGGGTTACAACGATGTTATTCTGTCCAAACTCAATCTTAGAAAAAGGAATATGCAAATTGATGTCAGGTGCGAAAGTTGTTCAGATGCGGAAGAAAACGTCACACACATCTTTTTCACGTGTCACAAGGCTGCCCTAACATGAAAAGTTATCTGTAGGGGGTTCGGATGCGCACAGCTTCCTAGATCAACTAGAGAGGTGTGGGGGTAGTATGAGGGAAAATCTAATCAAGATAGAGGATAGACGGGCATGGGACATAGCGGTAGCGGCAACAATGTGTAACCTATGGCTAGACCGGAATGATTTATGCTTTTGCAATATTTTCTATACATTCTCAAAATCAATGAATAAAATTTTCCTTCTCATCCATGATTGGGCAGGTTATGCGGGAGCATTGAAGAAGATGAAGATGAACGACGAGGTCTAGATGCATTTCAAAGTGGGGGGAAAGGAACGTCTGTTGACAGTGCGGGACGTCTGCCTTTGTTACTGTTGATGTATTTGTTGTAATAGAGAGGTTAATTGTTGTATGGTACTTAGTAGGAGGATGTTATATGGTGCGTTACGCGCCTGCTCTTGGTTGTTAATTGGTACACTTTGTTTCGTTAATCATCATTAATGGAGCGATGATGGGGGTCATCTGTTATCAAAATAAATAAATAAATAAATAATTCCCAAATAACCATTTTTGTTACTAAAAGTTAATTCTGTATAACCCACTCAAAAGTACTTTAAATATTTAAATATTTGTGAGTGAGATATATGGAATTAAAATATTTGTTAGTGATACATATGGAAAAACCCTAGTAAAAAAGATGAAGAAAGTTTTCTAGAATCAAAGGTATAGATAATAGTAAGTATTAATGTGGTTCACTAATAAACTTATTTGCTGATAAGTAAGAGATCGGGAGTGTAATTTTTTTTACTTCATATATGTATTCGAGGTAAAATGAGTGTGTGTGGCATGGTCTTATTCCAAAAGAAAGAAAAGAAAAAAAAAAGTGAAGATGACTGAATTTAAGAAGGGTTGAAGAGTGAACAATTTAAGGATTTTGTGTATTAATTAATTAATCTTATTTTTAAGGAATGATGAATTTTTATGTGATTGATGTTATTTAGAGTTCTGTTTTAATTTGTATGTAATGTCATACTTTATTATTTGGCATTCAGTGGGACTAGTATCATACACGTGCACACGGAAAAAATTGGAGGATAATGAAAAGGGTAAAAAGAAAATAATTTCTAAACTGATTACTTTCGAAAATATTTGCTAAACAGGTCCACTGACGGAAATATTTACCAACGTCAGTCCATGAGTAAAAAAAGATTAATTTCCAAACTGATCCACTTTCGAAAATATTTACCAAACATGTCCACTTTCGAAAATATTTACCAAAGTTACTGACTTGGGTTACTGACTAAGGGCCTCTCCCATTATAGTAGTAGAGATTTTTCGAGAAAATGATATATGGTGAGATCGTTTTCACTTTCCTTAATACAAAGAAATTGTGTTGACATAAGGGAACATAAACTTGCAGCGAAACAAAATAATTAGTCGATCAGTAAGTTAGAGAGAAAATTTGCATATAATTTGAAAACCTCTTTATGCACAAAACTTGTACATCTGATAATTTTGTATGTGCTGTGATGTGGTGTGAGCCACTCTTACTCTGAAAAGTCAATTTTTTTTTAAATAAAAAAATTATAGTCAATTTCATTACATGGGAAAGTGTGAATTGCATAATTAATCACACTGAATTATGCCAAAATCATTCAAGAGTTCTTGTAGAAGTAGTTATCAAGTTGTAAGATGCCGACTTAAAAGGGAAATTGGAATTTGCTTTGAATTTTGTTATCAACAAGATTTTCTTTCCTGTCCAATATTTTATTTTGAAGGAATTGCTCTTCACAAAACTTTGTGGTTTTCAAACTTTAATACTTCGTGATTTCAAACTTTAATATTTGTCTTGACTAATTAAAAGTTATATTGTATTATATATATTATATAATAGAGAGTATGTTATAATGTTCTTTTCCCTCCTTTTACCTACAATTTCTATTGGCTGGCCATCTAACCTAAGAATCATAAAAAGGGAGTCCATTCTTTTATGCTATAGATGTTTCTTATGATGAATAAAATAAATCCGAAGGTTACATTAAAGACCTTAATTTTATATATAAGAAACATTAAGATGTTTCCTTTAATTATTCTATAAAATGTAGAAGGCTTGTTGAAGTTGAATTCTCTGAAAAAACTTGAGCTGCATGCTTTGGTGTACATTGCTTATGAATGAATTTTGGGTGGATGATTTCAACACACTTCTTCTAAATATGATATATTTTTTTTCTTTTTTAACGAAATTCCTCAAAATATGATTGAGGATTTCTTGATGTTTTTCAAGTACTAGGGGTTGTTTTTTGGAGGGGAAGTTCTTCACAAAGTTGGTAAATGCCCCAATCGTTTCGATTTGAAAGAGAAGTTGTAACAATCTGATAAGTATATATTACATGTGTCAATCTTATTATTATTATTATTCTTGGGTTTTTTTTTTATTATAGATACTAGTATTTTTTTTACGTGTGATGCACGTTTTGATAAGAATTGGAGAATTTTTCACGTGCGATATACGTGTTAAGAAACAATTTTGGAGTTGGACATGCGTTGCACGTAATTGAAAAATATATGTTGAAGAAAAAGGTACAATTTGTACGTGCAATGCACGTATTTATAAGTAGAATTTGAGTTGTACGTGCAATATATGTGTAGGTTTAGTATTAAAAAATATTATAAATTTGTTTCGCACGTGCGTTGCATGATTTAAATAGGTGGATTTTTTTAATTTGTGTGTTTTTGTTGTAATTAATGAGAAAGTTGGAGTTGCAGTGCAACGCATGAGTTTGTATGTTGACAAATGACAACCCCAACTCTCCCATTATAATATTAGAGATTAGCGATTAGTCTCTTTTGAAACATGTATTTTTCAAATTAGTCCACAGTTTCATATTAATTGCGAATAGGTTCCTTAATTGAGCTTCAACAAACTAAAAAGGTCTCTCAACGGTGATTTTTGTCCAAATTCAACTTAATCATAATTAATAGGCTAACTAGGTATGCCAAAAGACCAGTGTATACTAATATATTTTCTTGATGGGAAGTAGTAAAGTTTGTGCTATTTTCTAGAAGAAAAACAACGGAATTAGTGGACATTTTTTTATAGAGAAATATATTTATAAATGGCGTGTTAGTCTAATCTAACTGTTGAGAATAAGATGGATGGATTAGAATAATGAAAAAAAGTTTTTGTTACGTATGATGGCGATTTGAAGAGAAATTCACGATTAATCTGTCGCAATGACTAGTTTTATAATTATTAGCTCAATTAATAGACCTAATAGCAAATAATATAAAAACAAGAACTAATTTGGAATTACATATTATTAAAATGTGTTGATTCTTGATTTTGATGACTCCAACACAATGCAAAGTTTATTGTGCTACATCTTATATATTGCAGGTTGTATTACACAAAGACAAAATCTACAAACAAAGCTCTTAAAGCAAGTTGATCAAGCAAAGCTCTCAAAGCGAATTGATCAAGAAAGCTACAAGGTTGCCAGCTTCAAAGATAAAGACAAAGGCTAAAGCTCCATTTCAAGACTCAAGACTCAAGTCAAGACCAATGCTGAAATATGTTATCTTATATGTCTTGTAAACAATTTGTAATTTTTTCCTTTCTTTGAGTCTTAGAATGTTGTAAGAGCCTTGTCACACACACACACTCACACTTATTTTATAACTGAGTGTTGCTTTTTCAAAAGATTAAAAGGTCGAAACAGTTTGATTTAGATAAGCTATTGAGTACCAGTCGAATGCCTTACGGCATCAGTCGACTGTTCAGTACGAAACTGTCTGAACTCTTTCAAACTTTGACCAGTCAACTCATCATGGCAACCCAATCGACTGTTCAAGCCGTTTCTACAGTTTTCTATTTTTAAACTTGTTTTTCAAAATCAAATCTTTTTACTGCCATTGTATGGCAGTTGGGATTCCACCTTTCAACGTTCAAACGTCTCTAACTCTATAAAAAGAGTACAAAGTTCATTTGACAAAGGTTAACATTTTTCTCCAAGCATTTTGTTTCTTAAATTCTCAAGCTTTTGGTTTTGACAAGAAAAAACATTCTAAAAGCATTCATTTCGAAGTCTTGGTTCTCTATTTTCAGTCCAGCATAACATCGAATTCGTTGGACTGAATTCAGAAGTTGACTTATAGCCACGTATAAAATCACATTCACAACAAGGCTATAGGTTGATTGTAAATATTTTATTGTTTTCTTTTCACTCTCGGTTGTGAGAGTGGTCCTCTCGGTTGGAGAGTGGGACTCTAGGTAGTAGAGTCAGGTTTTCACTCTTGGTGGAAGAGTGGGTTTGTTCTCTCTAGTGGTGGGAGAAGTCTACGGGTTGGACAAGGTTGTTGTCTAAACGCCGTAGAGTATTCCGAGTAAAGCTTCGCAGCATCAGCCGACGAAATAACGGCTCTCTTGTAATTTTTCAAGAATAGTGAAAAATCTCAAATGGGTTGCTTGGGGACTGGATGTAGGTCGGGAGGACTGAAGCAGGATACATCGTGTGTACTTTGTGGTTGTATTTCTCTGAACTTGCATTTCATTTACTTGTTTTTTTAAGTTCTCTGTGAAACTTGTCTAGACAGTCGACTGCGTCTCGTTTTAAGTCGACTGGTCAGACTTGTACAACATACTCTTTGAAAACTTATCTGGTAAGTCAATTGGTTCTTCTATAAGTCGACTGATCAGACTCGTCTTAAAATAATCTTCCTAACTGTCGGCCCAGTCGACTGGTTTCTCTTTCCAAGTCGAGTGGACAGAAGAAAAAAGTTCAATTCCGTAATTATTTTTTATAAAACACTATTCACCCCCCTCTAGTGTTTCTTGCCTTGCCTACATGATCCAACACTTGGTATCAGAGCCTGGTTGAGTGCAATGGCAACTACTTCTAATGCAAATCAATACCATGAAGGCCAATCTACACAAAGGCCACTCCTCTTCGATGGAACCAATTACAACTATTGGAAGTGTATAATGAAGATCTACCTTCAGTCCATCAACTATGAAATATGGAACATGATGGAGATCGAGTACACTACTCCTACCATTCCATATGCACAATGGAACGACGACATGAAGAACCAAACAATGAACAATGCAAAGGCGATGAACGCGCTATTTTGTGCCCTTACAAAGGAGGAGTTCAACCGTGTGTTTAATGCAACAACCGCACATCAAATTTGGCACATACTCGAGGTAACTAATGAAGGAACAAATAAAGAAAAAGAATCTAAAATATCTGTTCTTATTCACAGGTTCGAAATGTTCTGCATGAAGGAGAACGAGAATGTGTCTGAGATGATTACAAGGTTCACGGACATCAAAAATTCACTTGTGGCGCTTGGGAATACGTACACTCAAACTGAAATGGTAAGGAAGATCCTCCATGCACTTACCCCCGAATGGGAGAAGAAGACCACCACCATAGAAGAGGCCAACGATTTAACACAACTTTCTCTTGAGAATCTTGTGGGAAATCTCACGGCGTATGAAGTTCAACTTGAAGAGCGCAAGAAGGATCTTGAACCACAACAATCAAAGAAGAAGACACTAGTATTGAAAGCCATGTCGGACTCCGAGGATGAAGAAGAAGATGTGGAAGAGATAGCCTTGTTCACGAGAAAGTTCAAAAAGTTCCTAATAAAAGGTAAGTCTAATTCAAAATCTAAGGAATCTAATGAACCTCCAACTTATTTCAGGTGTAACAAAACAGGACACATGATGAAGGATTTCCCATTAGAGAACGTGAAGTCTAAAGGAAAGGCATCCAACTTCAAGAAGGAAAAATACACAAAAAACAAGTTCATAAAGAACAAAAAGGCGTACCAAGCAACTTGGGATGATAGCGACTCTTCATCGGAAGAAAAAAATGAAGAGACAAATGAGGTTGCTAACGTTTGCTTTATGGCATCTCAAAATCAAGTAAGTGATGATTATGATTCTAATGATTTACTTGATGCTTTCAACGAGATTTTTCAAGAACTTAAGAAAGAAAAAAATAGAGTTAAGAATTTGGAGAAAATCAAACACTTTCCCAAGAAATTCTTAACCTTGATAAAGATGTGAAATCTTTAAATTATCGTCTTTCTAGTTTAGATATAGATCTTGTGTCTCTAAAGAAAAATTATGATGAGATATCCAAGAATGTATATAAATTTAATAAAGGAAAGGAGAATTTAAATGATGTTCTCCAAAATCAAGTGCAATCCAATAAAAGGGTTGGACTTGGTTTTCAAAAATCTCTTGAAAAACCTCATGTTTCTAAAAACACTAGTGTAAATAAACCTGTACCTATTTTTAGTGTTAAGAATAAACTGTATGAGTTTTTTGAAAAATATAAAACTGTAAGTTTTAATGATAAAAGTAAGTCTACAGTTCAGACCAGTCGACTGAACTCAATTATCAGTTGCCTGTCCAGAGGTTCTGAGTTTCATTCAAAAAAACAAAAACCTCAGATAAGTTGACCTAATCAACCTCCCAATCGATTGAATTTAAGTCACAGTCGACTGAAAGGTAACATAAAGTTGTCTGAACAGAGCAAAAATATATGGGTTTCAGTCAACCTGAGTCCGAAAGATAGAACTACTTACATTAATTCATACATTCTTTCTGTATGTAATTCTGTTAATTATATTTCTGCTTTTAGTGGAAAATCAAACTCTCTTTGGATTTGGTTTCCCACAAACTAATCTCTTTTTGGACCCAATGAAAAGGGTACTGTTGCCGCTAAATTCGGTGTGGGGGCAAACAGATGAATTTGTGAGTTCTTTGGGGAAACTGAATAGGAGAACCTGTATACCTGTTCCGTTGAACTCTGATCGTCGCTCCCGCCGTGCACCGGCAAAAAGTGCGAGACACCGGGGTTGTTCCCGGCGACGCACCCTCCGACGCTCAAGTCAGTAACCAGAAATGATTATGAAAGAGCGTTTAACTAGAGAAAGATTGATTACCTGTTAATGGAGATGGGTGGGGGGTATTTATAGGCGTCTTAGGGAACAATTTAGGAATGTAATCCGCGTAGTCTGATATAGAATAATCTCCTTGTAAACAGATTGGGAAAGTAATCTGATAAGGTATATTCTGGTAATCAGACAAGGAATTTTAACCCCTAAATCCCAGTGTAAAGATTGACGTGAATCATGGCCGTTGATTTAGATCTAATCAGGGACCTTGATTGTGTCTTGCTGGATCGAGTTGGCAGCGGGTTGAAACCCGTGCCCAGCTGTGGTGGATCCGTTTGCGGGTTATTGGATCTGTGAGAAGGAGACCCAGTACCCGCTTCGGACCCGTTTGCATGTGAAATTACCGTCTCGTCCCTGAGCTGTAGGATTCGTGCCCCATTTGGACGGTCTCGATTGAACCCCTTGTTTTGACCATATCACGAGCCCCCCACTCCTAAAGGCTGAGGGTGGTCAGTCTTTGAGGAGTAGTTTGACTAACTCAGTGGTCGGTGGAACTGTATCGCAGTCCGAATGGGTGATTTTTGAATCCTGGAGCACGGGGGTAGGCTAGTTCCTCCTTCTTTGACGCTCCGAAGCTGTGTCGAGTTTCTATCTATTTTTCCGGGTGATTTATTTAATTTTGCGATGTGTTGGCTAATTGTTCGGGGGCTTTAACCGCGTATTCTAGGTAATAATTGTTCGTTCGGTGGCTTAGAAATATTCCCCGAATTTTTAATTATTTCCTGGAATTTTTAGCTAATTTTCCCGAATTTTTAGCGATTTTTCGCAATTTTTTAAATAAATAAACCGATTTTAATAAATAAAAACCAATTTTTAATACCTATTTATGGCGTGGCATCATCTAGGCCTTCGATCAAGATGGAGCGCGAATTTCGGAACGATCAGACGCCTCCTGTTCCTCGGAAGGATTTTTTCCCAAAAACGAGGGTCGGCACTCCGTCACCCCGGCCCGGATGCGTTGCGCCGCGGTTCGAGGGGTCGGCGAGTTGGTTCGAATGGTCGGTACCTAGGTTCGGATCATCCGAGGTACGTGGCACCATCTAGACCGTCCATCTTCAGCGGGGATCCCAATAGAACGCTATCTTGTCGTTTTGTGGACGTGGCAAGATCTGGGACGTCCATCATGACGAGCGCGCTTTCCTACGAGATCCAACGGCTCCTGTGGGTCGGAAGGATTTTTTCCCAAAAACGAGGGTCGGTACCTCAGCACCGCGGCCCGGATGCGTAGCACCGCGGCTAGGGGGGTCGGCGACTCGGTTGGAAGGGTCGGTACCCCCAGCACCGCGGCCCGGATGCGTAGCGCCGCGGCTAGGAGGGTCGGCGACCCGGTTGGAAGGGTCGGTACCCCAGCACCACGGCCCGGATGCGTAGTGTCGCGGCTTGGGGGGTCGGCGACCTGGTTGGAAGGGTCGGTGCCTCGGTTCGGAGCATCCGAGGTACGTGGCATCATCTAGGCCGTCCATCTTTGGCGTGGATCCCCATAAAACGCTATCTTGTCGTTTTGTGGACGTGGCAAGATCTGGGTCGTCCATCATGACGGGCGCGCTTTCCTATGAGATCCAACGGCTTCTGAGGGTCGGAAGGATTTTTTCCCAAAAACGAGGGTCGGTACCTCAGCACCGCGGCCCGGATGCGTAGCACCGCGGCTAGGGGGGTCGGCGACTCGGTTGGAAGGGTCGGTACCCCAGCACCGCGGCCCGGATGCGTAGCGCCGCGGCTAGGAGGGTCGGCGACCCGGTTGGGAGGGTCGGTACCCCAGCACCACGGCCCGGATGCGTAGTGTCGCGGCTTGGGGGGTCGGCGACCTGGTTGGAAGGGTCGGTGCCTCGGTTCGGAGCATCCGAGGTACGTGGCATCATCTAGGCCGTCCATCTTTGGCGTGGATCCCCATAAAACGCTATCTTGTCGTTTTGTGGACGTGGCAAGATCTGGGTCGTCCATCATGACGAGCGCGCTTTCCTATGAGATCCAACGGCTCCTGAGGGTCGGAAGGATTTTTTCCCACAAACGAGGGTCGGTACCTCAGCACCGCGGCCCGGATGCGTAGCACCGCGGCTAGGGGGGTCGGCGACTCGGTTGGAAGGGTCGGTACCCCAGCAACACGGCCCGGATGCGTAGCGCCGCGGCTAGGAGGGTCGGCGACCCGGTTGGAAGGGTCGGTGCCTCGGTTCGGAGCATCCGAGGTACGTGGCATCATCTAGGCCGTCCATCTTTGGCGTGGATCCCCATAAAACGCTATCTTGTCGTTTTGTGGACGTGGCAAGATCTGGGCCGTTTATCTGGGCACGCATCACGAGGATGGGGTTCAGATCACGAGAAAACGCTATCTTGTCGTTTTGTGGGCGTGGCGCAATCTGAACCGTTCATCAGATTCTGACGCGAATTTTGGAGAGATCCGACGGTGATTTTGATTCGGGAGGATTTTTTGCCAAAAACGAGGGTCGGTATCTCGTCACCTCGGTCCGCATACCTCGCGCTGTTTGCCGGGCGCGGAGTTGGGTATTTTTGGGCGAACTCGGTGGCTCGGCTCGGTGGGCCGGAGGCTGAGTTGTTTACTTGTCTTCTTGATGGTTTCGCCGTTCCGTACTAAGTGGCTCGGTTGCTCGGCTGAGCTGTTCGGTAGCTCGGCCGACCAAGCCGACGGCAGGCGGTTTGGAAGGTCTGCGTGGACGGATCTGGGCCGTTCATTTTGCCACGCATCACGAGGATGGGGTTCAGATCACGAGAAAACGCCATCTTGTCGTTTTGTGGGCGTGGCGCAATCTGAACCGTCCATCAGATTCTGACGCGAATTTCGGAGAGATCCGACGGTGATCTTGATTCGGGAGGATTTTTTGCCAAAAATGAGGGTCGGTACCTCGTCACCTCGGTCCGCATACCTCGCGCTGTTTGCCGGGCGCGGAGCTGGGTATTTTTGGGCGAACTTGGTGGCTCGGCTCGGTGAGCGTTTCGTTCGATAGCTCGGCTCATTAGACCGGTGGCCGAGTCGCAACTTGTGTTTTTTGGTGAGTTCCGCCATCCCTCTCATACCGCCGCCTCTCTCTTGTAGGGCGTTTGGGATTCTTAGTGGGCCTTTGGGATTCCCAAGGAGGCCCGTTATCAGTTGAGGTTATAAGTTACCATTCCTTCACCCCTGAGCTCATTTCTCACTTTTCACTCTACGAATTTACTTTTGTTCTCTAAGTCTTCTGCTAGCGGCGCTCTTGCTCCACGGTGTTGTCGTTAGCTGTCGCGTTGGCCAGACGATTTCCGGCGAGCATTTTCCGACCGTGAACGTCACTTCAAAGGTTAGTTTGTCTTTGCCTTAGCTTTTTCAAGAGATGTCAAGGGTAAGCTCGGGTAGTGGTGCCTCGTCCTCGGGCGGTGATGGCGCCGGGGAGAGTAGTAGGGCGGAAGCTCGCAGGAAGGGGAAGCAGATGGCCGAACCGCTGGCTGTCGAGTCGAGGATCGGGAAGAAGAAGAGGACAGGGGAGACCCCGCCCCCCATAGTGGGGGTGATTGTGGAGAACCCGAAACGAGCTCCCGAGATAGGACAATATCCTTCCGTCCTGTCCGGGCATTCGGGAGTCAGGCAGTACGAGGGTGATCTTCTGGAGAAAGCGATCTACGGAAAGTCGAAGATCGTCGAGGAGCCTAATCCGTTCCATCCCTCCGAAGCTGACGAGCTCATTTCGTCGTTGACCGAGAAGGATCTTCTTCGGATCAGGAAGGCTTTCGCTATCCCGTCGGAGTACAAGCTGATGGTCGCTGGCCCCGGGGTGCGAGCAAACACTAAGTTGCCCTCGTCGGACATGTGCATGTTTGACGTCGACTCCTTGAACGCGGGACTGCGTTTTCCGCTGCACCCTTTCATACTTCAGATCCTCGGTTGGTATTGTCTCGCCCCTACTCAGTTCAGTCCCAACACTTGGCGTCATGTGAACGCATTCTTGCTTCAGTGTCACCGAGCCGAGGTAGCGCCGGATCTGTCAGTTTTCCGGGGCCTCTATCGGATAAACAAGCAACACGGCTCGGAGTACCGGTACTATTTGGGGCCGAGGAGAGGTGTTAAGATTGTAGAGAATCCCGACTCTCTTAAGGGTTGGAGGGAGAAGTATTTTATCGTAAGGGGCGAAGCGATTTGGCACATTCCGTCCCGGTGGAAGGTGGAAGTGCCGAAATTTGCGCGGGGCGACCCCGCACTATCCGAGGCCGAGGAGGAGGTAGCGAGGAGGATCACGGCCCTTCCGGTACTGAGTTGGAGGGAGTTGACCGAGGAGGTGTTGTTCGGGTCCGGACTAAGCCCCATCGACCCGAGTACGCTCTTGACATCTCATTCATTTTTTTTTTCTAAGTCTTCAATTCGTCTGTTTTGATTCGGTTTTCTCCCCCTCTTTTTTTGTCGATGCAGAGTCGATGAAGATTGACTTTAAAGCTATGATGGCCGATAGGTCCAAGCTGACCGGGACCAGAAAAAGGAAGAGGGCGGCCGAGGGTGCGTCTTCGGGTGTTCAGCCCGCGGTCGCCACTAACGTTGCTCCGCCTCCCCCGGCTACCGAGGTGCCTTCGGAGGTAGTGGTGGTGGAGGAGACCTCGGCCCCTGTCGCCCCGTCCGTGAACGAGGGTGTCTTTGATGTCAATGCGGCGCTGGCGCTCGAGCTTCCCCCATTGACTCAGAATGCCGAGGAAATCCTGACCGAGCAGCACAAGCAGTTGTTTGTGCCGAACTGGCTGGTGAGGAATCATGATGGTTTCCTCGGCAACTCGCAGATGTCAATGCAGGTCGTCAAACACTTGGCGACCCCGAAGGATAAGGCCGCGCTGAATGCGGGGAGGGTCGGCGACGACACTTACGAGGTCGCCCGGGGGCTTGTTTCGGTAAGTGTTCGCAAATTCCTTCAAGTTTGTTACTCGGTGCGTACTTCGTACTTATCGTTGTCTTCGTAGGCCACCGTTCACTTCGGCCATCTCATGGAGGCGTTCGCCGCACAGGAGAAGGAGCTGAAGTCCGCCAGCGAGAAAGACAGGCTGGCGAAGGTCCGGGCGGTCAAGGAACTCGAGGCCGAGCAGAGGCGGGCCGAGGCTCTGGACGTTCGGGTGGCCGACCTCACTGCCGACCTGAAGAAAGCGAAGGAGGGCCTCGAAGCGGAGTCCGCCAAAGCTGCCAAGGCCGCCCAAGATCTCGCCGCGGCATTGAAGTCCTTGGCCGACGAGAAGGCGGAGAGGGAAGCGCAGGCCGCGAGGATCCGGGCGGAGGTCGAAGCCGAGATTGAGGCAGAGGCGAAGAAACATATGGCTGAGAACATGGAGCGATCCTACCAGACGGCCCTGGACCACGTCCAGGCTCGTGTCCCCGGCTTCGAGCGAGTCGGCTATCAACTGTGGCCCGGGTCGCCCGCGGACGACGAGGAGGGGGATGCCGAGGACGAGGTCGAAGGCGAAGACGGAGGGGGAGAGGATGACCCGGCTAAGGGAGAGATCGAGGGACCGCCCGTCGATGCGTCCGGGGTGGGAGCGGAGACGCAGGTGGACCCTTGATTCTTTCGTTAATCTTTTTGTAGTTTCTGTTCTGCTTTTTCTTCCGAGCTTTGTAACGCCTTTTGCGGACTGGCCACCGCTTTTTGATAAATGAAAAAACGTTTTGTCTTTGAAATTGTCTAAGTGTTTGGTTCGGTCGTAGGGTAGGCCCCCGTCACTACGATGGCTCGGCGACAAGTAGAGCTGTTCCATCTATCTCTCGTGAAACGCCTTGAGGGCGAGATCGACCTGACGAGGAGGATGCTGTACAATATGGAGATGAAGAACGGGGATCTGTTGGCCGAAGTGTACCACTTGCGGATAGCCGAAGCCGAGCTATTTGCTAAGGAAGAAGAATTGGCTTCTGTTTTGGCCGAACGAGATGAGCTCGTGAAGAAGGTCGAGCATTTGCAAAGGGTGACAGTCGACAAGAGTATCGAGGTGACCCATCTGCGTCGTGTCATATCTGACAGCGCCGAATACCCTGGATCGGCGAAGCTTCCTCGGTTCAAAATTGTCGTGAAGGACGAGGCACTGAAGGACCGGATCGTCGAATTGGAGGAGGAGGTTGCTCGGCTCAAGCCTCAGCCGGTGAGGGCCAACGTCCGGAGCACCTCGTGTACCCGCGAAGAGATCGAGCGAGGTATCACGTTCTACCAAGCGGCGTCCCGGACTCCTATCATCGGGGCGTCAGCCGCCGATGCACAAAGTGGTGTGGCGGTGTCTTCAAGTGGCGCTTCGGTTGGGGCGACTGTGAGGCTCAGCGGCGAAGGGGCGTCCCGGTTCGTCGGCCTGGAGACGAGCTCGGAGGCTAAGAAGCGCCGACCCAAAGTGTCGTTGAACCGGAGTGTCCCCCTTCCTCGGAGGAAATGAGCGGGTCATGCCTTCTAATATTTTGTTGAACTCGCTGTAGTAATCTTTTTGTAAACTCGTCCAAGTCATTAATAAAATTGGGGTCGATTTATCCGAAGTGTCTTCTATTGGCTGTTCGTCGAGTCTTTTGTCGCAATTCTGATCCTGTCGCTCGGCTATTGACGCCCGTCGACGTGGGGTGTCTACAACCGTTGGATGGTGGCGCGAATCCAGAGGCAGGCACAAGTCCCAAGAAAACGTTATCTTGTCGTTTTGTGGGCACGTGGCACTACTGGATCCACTCATCACGCTTTGGCACACAATTTGAGAGGATCTAACGGCGAGTTGACCTCGGGGTGATTTTTTCCCAAAACGAGGGTCGGTACCTCGTCAGCTCGGCACAGTCTACGGTCGGGACGGGTTCCGGACCGTTTAAGGACGAGTCGTAGAGATAGAGTCGAGCCGGAGGAAGGATCCGGTCGTTAGATTAGTTTAAGGGATGTAGGAGCAGTTTCGAATGGCGAGCTACTTCTAGTCCGCTTAGGAGCGGATTTGCGAAGCAAAATCGAGCCAAGTGTTGGACTCCGATCCATTCAACGGCTGCAGGAGCAATTTCGAACGGCGATCTGCCCCCGGCCCGTCTGAAGACGGGCCGAGTAGGAAGAGTCGAGCCGAGTGCTGGACTCCGAACCATTGTGTGATAAGTTTGAGAGATGCAGGAGCAGTTTCGAATGGCGAGCTACTTCTAGTCCGCTTAGGAGCGGATTCGCGAAGCAAAATCGAGCCAAGTGTTGGACTCCGATCCATTCAACGGCTGCAGGAGCAATTTCGAACGGCGATCTGCCCCCGGCCCGTCTGAAGACGGGCCGAGTAGGAAGAGTCGAGCCGAGTGCTGGACTCCGAACCATTGTGTGATAAGTTTGAGAGATGCAGGAGCAGTTTCGAATGGCGAGCTACTTCTAGTCCGCTTAGGAGCGGATTTGCGAAGCAAAATCGAGCCAAGTGTTGGACTCCGATCCATTCAACGGCTGCAGGAGCAATTTCGAACGGCGATCTGCCCCCGGCCCGTCTGAAGACGGGCCGAGTAGGAAGAGTCGAGCCGAGTGCTGGACTCCGAACCATTGTGTGATAAGGGAATTAGAGGCGGAAGTACGCGATAATGTAAAGAAAAACTTTATTTATTTATTAATATCTAATGGTCGGCTGCTTCTAAAGTTGCTAGCCGTTTATTACAATGAAAAAGAACAAAGGAAAAATTACTAGTAGCAGGAGTGGTTGCCCGACATCTCGAGTTACTTAGATAGGCGGGGTTGCCTTCTCTAGGTATTTCAAAAGATGGTCGGCGTTCCAAGTCCTGGGAATTTCTCTACCCTCAAGGTCTTCTAGCTTGTACGCACCGGGGCGGATCACTTTGGATACTTTGTACGGTCCCTCCCAATTTGGGGCCAATTTGCTCTTCTGTCCGGGGAACGAAATGGCCAGCTTTCGGAGGACCAGGTCCCCCTCTTTCAAGTCGGTTGGGCGGACCCGTTTGTTGTAGGCGAGTTCGATTCTTCTTCGGTAACCTTGCTGCCGTATGGCGGCTCTTTCCCGAATCTCGTCTACCAAATCTAGGCTCGTTCTGAGCTCCCTGGCATTCTGTTCTTCTTCGAAGGCAATCAGGCGAGGAGAGGGTATTCCAACTTCTAGCGGGATGAGGGCCTCGGACCCATAGGTGAGATTGAACGGACTCTCGCCCGTCGGGATCCGCTTCGTGGTTCGGTAATTCCACAACACATTGGGCAGCTGATCGACCCACAATCCCTTGGAGCATTTGTCGAGTCTCTTCTTGATGCCGGAGAGGATCTGTCGGTTGGCATTCTCGGCTTGGCCATTTGACTGAGGATGAGAGACTGAGGAGAAGCGGTGCTGTATAGCTAGGTCTTGACATAAGGCTCGGAAGGCAGCTCCAGCGAACTGCGTACCGTTATCCGTAACTACGACTCGGGGAACACCGAAACGACAGATTACACTTTTCCAGAAGAATTGGACGACTCTATGTTCGGTAATTGTAGCCAGGGGCTCGGCCTCGACCCATTTCGAGAAATAGTCGACTGCCACGACTAGAAACTTCAACTGTCCGGGGGCCGGTGGAAATGGCCCGAGTAGATCCATCCCCCACATTGCAAAGGGGATCGGACTCGACAAGGAGGAGAGTGGTGCTTGTGGAAGGCGTCGTATGTCGGAATACTTCTGACAGGATGTGCATTGTCGAACGTGTCGTTCGGCGTCCCGTAGGAGAGTGGGCCAGTAATACCCGTAGTTTAACACTTTACGTGCCAAGGCTCTGGAGCCGGAGTGGGCTCCGCCGATGCCCTCATGGAGCTCTTGCAGGGCGTAATCGGCTTGTCCGGGGGAGAGGCATCTTAGGTAGGGTCGACCATCCACCTGGGTGAAGGAGCGCTTATACAGAACGCCTTCGACCATTATGTAACGCTCGGCCCGGGTCCTTATCTTTCGGGCTTCCTTCGGATCCCTTGGTAGGAGTCCGTCTCTTAAAAACTCGACGAGGGGCTTCATCCAATTGTCTTCGAGGGGGAGCGGCAGTGTTTCGACGGAGTTGAAAGCCTCGTCCTCTATGCTGGGCTTGAGGAGGACTTCTATCAGAACGGTTTGTTCGAGGCCTTGCAGGGATGAGGAAGCTAGTTTGGACAGGGCGTCGGCCTGGGCATTTTCCTCTCTGGGGATTCTTCGGATGAGGGCCTCGTCGAAGAGCGCCATGAGGCTCTTCACTTTGGCCAAGTACTTTACCATTCTGTCATCGCGGGCTTCATATTCGCCGAGGACCTGGTTGACGACCAATTGAGAGTCGCTGAAGATCTGCAGGCGTCGCGCCCCTGCGTTTCGGGCCATCCCGAGGCCGGCTATGAGTGCCTCGTATTCGGCTTCGTTATTCGAGGCTTTAAAGTTTATCCGGAGGGAATATTGAAGGACAAAGTCGTCTGGGCCCGCCAGGATGACTCCAGCCCCGCTCCCCTCGTTGCAGGAGGATCCATCGACATATACAGACCAGACAGGCGGTCCCTTCGTCGTCTGCTCGGAGTCGGGGATAGTCGTCTCAACTATGAATTCGGCCAGCGCCTGCGCCTTGATTGCGGTCCGAGGCTGATAAGTAATATCATGTTGGCTCAACTCGATCGACCACTTCATGAGGCGGCCGGAAGTCTCTGGCTTGTGAAGGATCTGTTTCAGCGGCTGGTCGGTAAGGACGACCACCGAATGAGACTGGAAGTATGGCCGAAGCTTTCTTGCAGCCATTATCAGGGCGTAGGCTATTTTCTCAATTTTCGGGTACCGGAGCTCGGCGTCCCGGAGCACTTTGCTGACGTAGTAAATGGGCTTTTGAGTTCTATCTTCTTCCCTGACTAAAACCGCACTTAGTGTCTGTTCCGAGGCTGCCAAGTAGAGGTAGAGGGGTTCGCCTGGTATGGGTTTGCTGAGCAGAGGCGGGTTGACGAGGTAAGCTTTAAGCTGGTCGAAGGAATCTTGTTGCGGCTGCCCCCACTCGAACCCCTTAGTCCCCCTCAGGGCTTTGAAGAACGGGAGGCATTTCTCTCCGGACTTCGACAAAAAGCGCCCAATGGCGGCTAAACGACCTGTCAGTTTCTGAACTTCTTTGACGTTTCTGGGCGGGGCCATGTCTAGTATGGCCCTGATCTTCTCCGGATTTGCCTCTATTCCTCGTTGGCTGACCATAAAGCCGAGGAACTTGCCCGATGAGACGCCGAACGCACACTTGTTCGGGTTGAGTCTCATATTGTGCCTTCTCAAAACATCGAACGCTTCTTGGAGGTCGGTCTCATGATCAACGCCTCGGATGCTTTTCACAAGCATGTCGTCCACGTAGACTTCCATGTTCCGACCAATCTGGGCCTGGAATACCTTGTTGACGAGACGTTGGTACGTTGCCCCTGCGTTCTTCAGGCCGAACGGCATGACTCGGTAACAATAGAGTCCTTGGTCCGTTACAAAAGACGTCTTCGGAATATCCGGGGGGAACATCCTTATCTGATTGTAACCCGAGAAAGCATCCATGAAGCTGAGGAGCTCATGTCCCGAGGTTGCGTCAATCAGAGTGTCGATGCTCGGCAGAGGGAAGGGATCTTTAGGGCAGGCCTTGTTGAGGTCAGTGAAATCAATACAGATTCTCCATGTCCCATTGGATTTCTTTACCATGACTACGTTGGACAACCACTCCGGATAATTCACTTCCTGTATGAATCGGGCTTTCAACAGTTTGTCTACCTCCTCTTTGATGGCGAGCTGGCGCTCGGGGGCGAACTTGCGCCTCTTCTGCTGGACCGGTTTGGACCCCGGATCAACGCTGAGGCGATGGACCAAGAGTTCTTCGGAGATACCGGGCATGTCCGCTGCTGACCATGCGAAGAGGTCTCGGTTGGCTCGGATGCATTTCACAATATTTGAATGTAGGGCGGACGGGAGTGCCTTGCTGACATAGAACTTACGGGTCGGCTCCTGCTCCGAGAAGAGTATTTCCTCCAGCTCATCGACTGGCTCGGGAGTCGGCCGAGCAGCATCTTGTGGAATCTCGAGTGTTTCTAAGGAGAGGACGGGTCCGAGCGTGGAGGTCATGTAACACTTGCGGGCCTGTTCCTGATTGCCCCTAACTTCTCCCGCTCCAGCCCGAGTGGGGAATTTCATTTTGAGATGATAGGCAGAAGGGACGGCTTCAAGGGCGGCTAGGCCGGGCCGACCCAAAATGACGTTGTAGGCCGCGGGGACATCTACAACCATGAAATCCATTGACTCCGTGCGGGTAGTAGGAGTTTTGCCTGCTGTGACATCGAGGGTGATCACCCCTTCGATCGTCACCGGCACTCCCGTGAACCCATGGAGCGTATACCCGGCGGGCTTCAGTCTGTCTCGGGAGAGCTTCAGCCCCTTAAAAGCATCGAGGAATAGGATGTTAACGGAGGAGCCGTTATCCACTAGGATTCTTTCGACTTTGAAATTGGCCATGTGAAGGTTGATGACGAGTGCGTCGCAATGAGGGGTGCGGACGCCCTCGAGATCGTCGTCAGAGAAGGTGACGGGCACTCCGAGTCCTTTGGGGGGAGGGGTGGCCCGGACAGAATTTACTTCCCTAATAAAAGCTTTCCGAGAAGAGTTCGAGGAGCCCCCCATTGGACCCCCATGGATAAGGTGGAGGACTCGCTCTTCCTCGAATTCTGGCGTCTCTTCCCGTTCCGGACGTTTGTTAGCCCCCCGAGGCTGGGGAGGAAGTTCGGCCCCGTCCTTTCTTACAAACTTCGCCAGCTGCCCCCTCTGGATGAGGGCTTCGATCTCGTTTCTCAGGGCCCGGCAGTCGTTGGTGTCATGCCCATGGTCCCGGTGATAACGGCACCATTTGTCTTTATCCCTCCTTTTGGCTGGGGTGTTCATCTTTGGAGCTGGAGGCAGGACCCCTTCTTTTTCGACTTCCATGAAAATGGCGGAGATGTTTGTGGTGAGGGGAGTGAATTTTTCAAATCTAGGGGGAGGCCGGCGCTGGCCAGCATTATCCTTCTGAAACTTTTTGGGTCCCTCTTCTTCCGTTCCCTTCCTCTTAGACCCGGAGGCGGTTGCTTCCCAGTTGGGCGGTTCCTCGGCCTCTTCAGCTCGGATGTACTTTTCAGTACGGAGGAGGAGGTCAGAAAAGTCATGTGGCGGTTTTTTGGCGAGGGAGGAGCGGAGGTTAGAATTTAGTATGTTGGATTGGAACGCCGCGGTAGCAACGGATTGGTCGAGGGATGCGATAGTTCTGGCCTCGGCTGTGAACCTCTTCACGTAGTCCCTCAATCTCTCCCCCTTCTGCTGACGGAGGTGCAACAGGGAAATGCTGGTCTTCTCGGCCCTTCGGCTGCTGACGAAGTGGGTGATGAACAGGGTCTCGAACTGTTCAAAGGAGAATATTGACGCCGGGGCAAGGCGAGAGTACCATTCTCGAGCTGGGCCCTTCAGAGTTGCAGGGAATGTTTTGCAGAGGAGGGCGTCGGACGCTTGATGGAGGAGCATCAAAGTCTTAAAGCCTTCGATGTGGTCAACCGGATCGGTCTCTCCCGTATAGTTCTCGAACTGGGGAGGTTTGAAACCGAAGGGAACAGGGGTATCCACTATGGTCCGGGAGAACGGGGGTTGGCTAGGACGGAGGGTCCTCCCCCTGAGTTCTTCTTCCCGGTTTATCCGTCCCAAGAGTTTTTCCACCTCGTTTAGGCGGCGGTTCATGGTGTTATCTCTCCGGCGGTGATCTGCCGAGCCACGGGACTCGTCTTCGTAGGATGGGGAGCGAGGACTGCGGCGATGGTAGCTTCGGGAACGACGAGGACTTGGGGTGCGTCTGGAATTGGTAGGAGCGGGTCGAGGAGAAGGGGAACGTTGGCGAGGGCTCCGGACCGGACGAGGGGAGGGGGCCCTTGGCTCATTGGGATTTTGACGGAGATTGAGGGCCTGTTGTACCATAGCTTGGAATTGCTGGAACTCGGCACGGGTGATGGGTGCCTCATTGTTCCGATGCTGCTGCCGACCTGCTGGTGAGTGCCTCCTTCGGTAGTGATCGGGGGAGTCTCTTCTCCCTCTTCGGGCGGGGGACCCCCTGTGTCCCCGGTGTCGGGGGGATCGTTCTTGGTGGGAGGCTTCTCCCCGAGCCCGCTTTTCGTCCAGATGGTGACGAAGGTCCTTATCTTCCGGGCGTCTGGGATGGGCATCGTGGCGACCAGAGGCTCGGGGATGATGGGAGGCCATGGAGGCACTGGAGGCAGTGTGGTTGGGTATGTTCTCTGGATGAAGAGGCTGTTTCTGGGGGTTAGGCCCCTTCGGATCAGGATGTGGAGGGTTCCGCTGGAGCGGCTCTTCCACAGTAGGAGGGAGCTGCCCTTGTTGCTGAGTGGGATCAGGAAGGACTTCCTGCTGGTCAAGGATGGGCGCTCGATTGGAGCCCCTAGATCTGACTTTGCGAGGCGGCATGGCTGGAGAAAACCTATTCACCGGGAAGAGGAGAGGTCTCTACTCGTTAGTTTCCCACAGACGGCGCCAATCTGTTGCCGCTAAATTCGGTGTGGGGGCAAACAGATGAATTTGTGAGTTCTTTGGGGAAACTGAATAGGAGAACCTGTATACCTGTTCCGTTGAACTCTGATCGTCGCTCCCGCCGTGCACCTGCAAAAAGTGCGAGACACCGGGGTTGTTCCCGGCGACGCACCCTCCGACGCTCAAGTCAGTAACCAGAAATGATTATGAAAGAGCGTTTAACTAGAGAAAGATTGATTACCTGTTAATGGAGATGGGTGGGGGGTATTTATAGGCGTCTTAGGGAACAATTTAGGAATGTAATCCGCGTAGTCTGATATAGAATAATCTCCTTGTAAACAGATTGGGAAAGTAATCTGATAAGGTATATTCTGGTAATCAGACAAGGAATTTTAACCCCTAAATCCCAGTGTAAAGATTGACGTGAATCATGGCCGTTGATTTAGATCTAATCAGGGACCTTGATTGTGTCTTGCTGGATCGAGTTGGCAGCGGGTTGAAACCCGTGCCCAGCTGTGGTGGATCCGTTTGCGGGTTATTGGATCTGTGAGAAGGAGACCCAGTACCCGCTTCGGACCCGTTTGCATGTGAAATTACCGTCTCGTCCCTGAGCTGTAGGATTCGTGCCCCATTTGGACGGTCTCGATTGAACCCCTTGTTTTGACCATATCACGTACCATATTCACCTTGAATATTTTATAGGTACCTAAGAGAGATCGTTGGATACTTGACAGTGGATGATCAAAGTACATGACTGGTCATACCAACTTCCTATCTTCCATTCAAGACATTGATGGAGGAACAGTCACATTCGGTGACAATAACAAAAGGAAAGTCATTGGAATAGGCGTGGTCGGTAAGTACACTAACCCGTTAATAGAAGATGTTTTTCTAGTTAGTGGACTTAAGCATAACTTGTTAAGCATTAGCCAACTATGTGATAAAGGTTATAAAATCATGTTTGAAAAAAATGCATGTTTAATTTATGACTCTACCATGCAAAATATAATTTTTGAAGGATGTAGGAAAAATAACATTTATGAATTGTGTTTAAAGTCTTATGATTTTTCGAATGATTTCTGCTTAGTAGCTTCTAATAATGATTCTTGGTTATGACATAAACGTTTTGGCCATGTGAACATGAAAAATCTTGCTAAATTGTCTAAGTACAACCTAGTTAAAGGGCTGCCAAGACTATTCTATAAAAAGAATAAGTTATGTGATGCATGTCAACTAGGTAAACAAATTAAATCTACTTTTAAAACAAAAGAAGTAATTTCTAGGCCGCTCGAATTAATCCACATGGATTTATTTGTCCCTACTAGAGTTGCTTCTTTAAATAAAAGTAGGTATGTATTTGTTTTAGTAGACGATTTTTTCACGATTCACTTGGACTTTATTTTTAAAACATAAGAATGATGCTTTTGTAGAATTTGCTAATTTTTGTAAACAAATTCAAAATCAAAAGTCTCTAACCATAGTCACTATTAGAAGTGATCATGGTGGAGAATTTGAAAATGAAACGTTTGCAGAATATTGCAACAAGAATGGTATAAATCATTCGTTTGCATTTCCTAGAGCTTCACCACAAAATGAAGTGGTTGAAAAGAAGAATAGGACTTTGCAAGAATGTGCACGTACCATGCTTGTTGAAAGCAATTTATCTAAGTATTTTTGGGCTGAAGCCGTTGCTACAGCTTGTTATGTTTTAAATAAAATTTTGATTAGGCCTAAGCTAAATAAAACATGTTATGAGCTATTTTTTGATAGAATTCCTAAGGTTTCTTACTTTAAGATATTTGGATATAAATGTTTTATTCTGAACACTAAAGATAATTTAGATAAGTTTGATCCTAGATCTAATGAGGATATTTTTATAGGATACTCAAAGAGGAGTACGGCATATAGGATCTTCAACAAGTCAACATTGACTATCAAAAAATCCATGCATGTTGCATTTGATGAATCTCTGCCTTCATCAACTTTAATTGAAGATGATGAAACTGATTCATCACCTTTAAATAAGATTATTACATCTTTAGAGCAAACTACCCTTACGGATAAGTTGACTGACAAGGAAGTCAAGTCGACTGGTGTGAATCAGTCGACTGATGGACAAGTCAAGTCGACTGATTCTGTTGTGATGTCTCCAACTTTACCAAAGTCTTTTGTTGAAGTTAGAGATCATCCTCATGACTTAATAATTGGTGACATTTCTCGTGGTATTCAGACAAGATCTCATGTTAACATGATTTCTCACACAACTTTCTTGTCTGATTTTGAACCGAAGAATATACAAGGAGCTTGTGAGAATGAGTTTTGGATGAATGCCATGCAAGATGAGTTAAACCAATTTATAAGAAATGATGTATGGGATTTAGTTCCACGACCTCCTGATCATACTATAATTGGTACCAAATGGCTATTCAAGAATAAGTTAGATGAATTAGGACAACTCGTTAGGAACAAAGCTAAGTTAGTTGCTCAAGGATATAATCCAGAAGAAGACATAGATTTTGATGAAACATATGCTTCTGTTGTTAGACTAGAATCCATTCGTATTTTATTATCTTTTGCTTGTTTCATGAATTTTACACTATTTCAAATGTACGTGAAAAGTGCTTTCCTTAATGGGTTTATAAAGGAAGATGTTTATGTTAAGCAACCACCTGGTTTCGAACATAAACAATTCGCAAACCATGTTTTTAAATTAAAAAGGCTTTATACGGTCGTGAACAAGCACCACGTGCTTGGTATGATCGATTGAAGACTTTTCTTTTAGAAACAAGTTTTGAAATAGGTAAAGTAGTCACTACTCTGTTTATTAAGAGAATAGAGACAAATATTCTGATCATACAAATATATGTAGATGACATAATTTTTTGCTCTACTAATAGTAATCTCTATCAAGAGTTTGCTAACACCATGAAAAATGAGTTTGAGATGAGTCACATGGGTAAACTCAACTATTACCTTGGACTGTAAATTAAACAGTCACCTAATGGCATATTTATTAATCAAGGAAAATATGCTAAGGAATTACTCAAACGGTTTGACATGGATAGCACGAGTAGTAAAACCACACCTATGGCTACTACCATTACCCTAGACAAAAACTCTATCGAGGTATGATTGGCTCACTCTTATATATAACTGCTAGTAGACCCGACATTATGTTTAGTGTATGTTTGTGTGCTAGATATCATTCGAGTCCTAAAGAGTCTCACTTAAAAGCTGTGAAATGCATTTTAAGATATATTAAAGGCACGTCTGATTATGTTCTATTTTATCCACGTACCGATAAATTTCAACTTTTGTCTTATAGCGATGTAGATTTTTCCGGTAGTAAAACTGACCGCAAGAGCACTAGTGGAACATGTCACTTTTTGGGACATTCCCTGGTATCTTGGTGCAGTAAGAAGCAAAATTCCGTATCCCTATCAACTACAGAAGCTGAATATATCGCTGCAAGTTTGGCATGTGTCCAAATTTTATGGATGAAACAAACCCTATTAGACTATGGTATTTCTTTTTTAAAGCCTGCTAGAATGTGTGATAATACCAGTGCCATTAACTTATCTAAAAATCTGGTTCAACATTCACGTACGAAACACATTGATATTAGACATCATTTTCTATGTGATCATATTTTAAAGGGAGACATTTCTTTAGACTTTATTTCTACTGATAAACAGATAGCTGACATCTTTACTAAACCAATTAAAGAAGACATATTTATCACTTTAAGAAGAGAACTAGGAATTTGTAGTTTTTCTGATGTTTCTTGGGATTTTAACTCTGGTAAGTCGACTTAAGACCTTATTTCAGTCGACTGACCAACTACTTTTAGTCATATATATATTTTCCTGAGTTTTATGCTCTGAAAAGTTGACTGTGAATCCAATTGACTTCCAGTTGTATTTGTGCTAATTTTTTGTTTCTTTATTTTGCTCTCGACTAATTCGCCTGCCCTACATATCTGTCGAATGTCGCGAATCAGGTTTCATCAAATTCGAAATTTAGCACATCTCTTGAGGTAACTTTTTCACTTTACTGCTACCCTTTGACATATCTGAGCCTTTGAAACTCCCTAGCCTTCATCTCAGTCGTCCATTCAAAGTAAAAACCCTAACCCTTTACTCTCATTCTTTCACTTTTACCCTAACTCTCCCTCTCTCTACCGAGCTCTCAAGTCGACTGCTGTTGCTGCTTTGCGATTTCAAGTTTTTTGAAACCCCAGATCGAAGCTCTCTTTCTATTTCAAGTGGTTCTCAGAAGATCTCTTGAAGTTCTTTACTTCTCTTTGCTACCTCTTTGTTAGTATATCTTCTTAGACTCTTTCCCTCTCTTGATTTTTAGAATTTTTTTGAGTTATGGCCCCCAAAAGATCCCATTCCTCTAATGTAGAGGAAGGACAAGGATCTAGAGACTATCTTCTGAACCTCATTGATAAATGGTACATTATTTGTTCCATTATCATTTTTCTGGGTAGGTTTGTGAATTTGCCAGATTTAGATAGATTCCTTCTAGCCCCATTGTTTGAGCAATATGGGTTATTTGATCTATTATCTCTTGTAAATCAACCCTCTTACTATCCTCACCTAATATATTTGTTTTACACAAATATGAAGATTACTACTTCAGAGGATGGTAATGAGACTTTTATTTTATCGTCTGTCAAAAATTAACGTATGAAAATCTCCCTTACTAGACTAAGTCTTATTTTTAGTCTGTCTGATGAAGGGTGTGATTTAGGTGATGTTGATATGCATGATGACTCCATTTTTTCTAGAATTTATTTGCCAAATTATGGTCCTCCTATGACCAATCGATCTATTACTCTTATTGCTAAGCTAGTTGCACTCATACTGTCATATAACATTATTCCCAAAACAGGAAGTTATGACCAGTATTCTCTTGAGTTGCAACAAGCTGTTTATGCAATTTTTGGCAACATAAAAATAAATTGGGGTCAAGTTATCTTCAATCGTCTTGCTAAGGCTCATACTTCATTTCCTTCATTTGGTGCTTTACTCACTCACGTCTTCTATGTTTATGATGTTGATCTCGAATCTGAGACAGATGTTGTAACACTTTGATTCGTTTGATCGTGCTAGTTTAGCACGTATGAAGTTTCTAAATTCACCACCTAGGTCTCCTTCTAGGAATGTACCTCCTATCCCCTTAGCCACTTCACCTCGTCGGTCTTCTGCTTCTAGTTCATCTCGTCCTCGTGCTGATTTTGATGATCCAAGAAGTCTTTACACTTCTGTTAATTATCTTATGGATCGTCAAGATGCTCTTGACGCAAGTATTTCTCATCTCACTCAGTTGTTTACCTCTCAGTTTCCTCCTCCCTCTCAAGGTGCTCAAGATGAAGATGACGAAGACTGATTAGCGACATTTTTTATTTTATGTATTTTTTTTACTTATTTTGTATTTTGTCTTTATGTAACTCGTTTGAACTATGTATTTTTCACCTTCTATATATAACTTTGCTTTTGCTTTTTTTTGCTTCCTATGTTTGTCTTTCCTATTTTTTGTTTTTGTTGATGACAAAGGGGGAGAGAATATTGTGCATTTTTTGTATCGTGCATGTTTTATTGTTGTGCATGTTGGGCATGCTTTTTCAATATATGCATATTGTACATTTGTTAGGGAGCATTGAACATTGAGCATGTATAATATTTTTGTAATATTCATATTATTGTAAGCTATTGTGTTGTCATCATCAAAAAGGGGGAGAATGTTGATTCTTGATTTTGATGATTCCAACATAATGCAAAGTTTGTTGTGCTACTTCTTACATATTGCAAGTTGTATTACACAAAGACAAAATCTACAAACAAAGCTCTTAAAGCAAGTTGATTAAGCAAAGCTCTCAAAGCGAATTGATCAAGAAAGCTACAAGGTTGCCAGCTTCAAAGATAGAGACAAAGGCTAAATCTCCATTTCAAGACTCAAGACTCAAGTCAAGACCAATGCTGAAATATGTTATCTTATATTCTTGTAAACAATTTGTAATTTTTTCCTTTCTTTGAGTCTTAGAATGCTGTAACAGCCTTGTCACACACACACACTCACACTTATTTTATAACTGAGTGTTGCTTTTTCAAAAGATTAAAAGATCGAAACAGTTTGATTTAGATCAGCTGTTGAGTACCAGTCGACTGCCTTATGGCATCAGTCGACTGTTCAGTACAAAACTGTCTGAACTCTTTCAAACTCTGACCACTCATCATGGCAACCCAGTCGACTGTTCAAGCCATTTCGACAGTTTTCTATTTTTGAATTTTTTTTTTCAAAATCAAATATCTTTACTGTCGTTGTATGGCAGTTGGGATTCAACTTTTCAACGTTCAAATGACTCTAACTCTATAAAAAGAGTACATAGTTCATTTGACAAAGGTTAACATTTTTCTCCAAGCATTTTATTTCTTAAATTCTCAAGCTTTTGGTTTTAACAAGAAAAAGCATTCTAAAAGCATTCATTTTCTAAGTCTTGGTTCTCTGTTTTCAGTCCAGCATAACATCGAATTCGTTTTGGACTGAATTCTGAAGTTGACCTAATAGCCACGTACAAAATTACATTCACAACAAGGCTATAGGTTGATTGTAAACATTTTATTGTTTTCTTCTCACTCTCGGTTGTGAGAGTGGTCCTCCCGGCTGGAGAGTAGGACTCTAGGTTGTGGAGTCAGGTTTTTACTCTTGGTGGAAGAATGGGTTTGTTCTCTCTAGTGGTGAGAGAAGTCTACGGGTTAGACAAGGTTGTTGTCTAAACGCCGTAGAGTATTCTTGTAAGTTTTCAAGAATATTCGAAAATCTCAAGTGGGTTGCTTGGGAACTGGATGTAGGTTGGGAGGACCGAACCAGGATACATCGTGTGTACTCTGTGGCTGTATTTCTCTGAACTTGCATTTACTTGTTTTTGAAGTTCTCTGTGAAACTTGTCTGGACATTCGACTGCGTCTCCTTTTAAGTCGACTGGTCAGACTTGTACTACATACTCTCTGAAAACTTGTCTGGTAAGTCGACTGGTTCTTTTATAAGTCGACTGATCAGACTCGTCTTAAAATACTCTTCTTAACTGTCGACCCAGTCGACTGGTTTCTCTTTCTAAGTCGACTGGACAGAAGAAAAAAGTTCAATTCCGCAAATATTTTTTATGAAACACTATTCACCCCCACCTCTAGTGTTTCTTGTCCTGCCTACAGGATCCAACAAAATGGACTAATATCTAAAAGAACTCTTATTATAATTGTCTTTAGTCATAGCTATCCATTTGGATAAATACCTGCCTCAGGTGAGAACTTACAAGGAACACCACATGGCTTGAGAGCATCCACAGTTATGAAAGCTAAAATATGCATAAATGGATAATATAAATAGCAACTTGTGGTTTCGCTGTAGTCATGAAATGCCATAAAATAGCAAAGGTGATGAAAAATTGATCAGGCGAAACATGATGTTTCGTCCGATTTTTTTATTATAATTTTTTTTTGCCTGAATAGTATATTTTATTATTTTTTTTGCGTAGACGAAACATGATGTTTCGTCGGAGAAAAAATTCCGTCACTATTGCCGATTTTTCCCCTTTGGTTTAGTTACCCATAGAAAATTCTATGAGTCAATCATTATTCCATAGCTAATCCAATGGTCTCAATCCCAAAATCCATGAAAAATCATATGTAATCAACCCACAGAATCCCAAAATTATTCTAAAATAGTTCATGTCTGGCTCTAGACAAAACAAGATGTTTCGTCCGAGCTTTTTTTGTCTTTTGGGTGTTTTTTAATTATAAAATATTTTTAATTAATCGGACAAAACATCATATTTCCTCCGATAAAAAAAGGGAACAAAATATGATGTTTCGCCCTCTATAATATGCATATTGTTATATCGTCAAATATAGCAATTTACTGTAGCTCATATGCCATATTATGCATATATAGTAAACGACTGTAGTACTATGAAAGCTAAAATATATATAATATGCATAAATGCCACACGACTGTGGATGCTCGGACATCTAGCTCAAAACACATATAACCCGCAAAAGCTAAATGAAGAAAAGCTGTCACATTAAAATGCCCACCTCTCAGTGCCTAACGTTTTGTAATACGCTAAGCAAAAAGCATTTTTGACATAACTATTCTCCGCTCCTCTCCTACCAACTCCCTTCCTTCTTCTTTTGAAACCCTAGATCTGAACAACCTTGGGGCGGCGGCGGCTCCCCCTTTGCCGCCCCGTTGTCCCCCTCCGGTCCCCTCCACGATGACGCGAAGCCCCACGAACCCGCTCCTCCACGGTGATGGTCCTCGACGTTGCAATGCTCTACGTACGGCGAAGCTCCACGACAATGCTACCGATGCAGCAATTCCGACGGCTTCCCGGTTTCGACGAAGGCCAAGATCCTCGTGCTCAGATCGGCGAAGCTTCACGACGCTACCTGAGGTCGGTGCGGTTCTCCGCCCCCCACACGATGGCGGTGACGACGGGGCCAAGCTGAGGTCGGTGCGGTATAGGGCCGATCTGCTGTGCGCCCCCCCCCCCCCCCCCCCCCCCCTTTTGCCCCAGATCTGTGACACTTTTATTGGGATTGGGGTTAGTTTAGGTTGAAATTGGTTAGCTCTGCTAAGTGTTTCACCAGTTGTTCTTCGCGCTTGCCACCATGTCTACACTCTTGGGGCTAATTATAGCTATGTTTTGGTTTTTTAAGGGTTGGTAGTGCATGTGAAGAAGCCAGGGTGTACTTGGCTGTGCCGTAGTGTGAGATGACAGGGTATTTTGTGGTTTGGGGGGTTGGTGGAGCTGTCTGGATTGGGTATGTCTAGTTGTGATCTTTGCGGTGTAGTTCGGTTGTGGGGCTAGGGCCGAAGACGGGGTCTCCCCATGAGACCTCTTATTACATACTAGTATTTTACCACTATGAGATCGATTGTGGAGCTTGGGTCCAAGATGGGATCCCTCCGTGATGGGCGCTCACTTGTCGCAGCTTCCGAGGTGTTTGTCTCAACTGTCGGAGCGTCCGGAATGTGATGAAGGAGGTGGAGGAAAATCTGATTCGGCGCGAAGATTGAGGTGTATAGTTGTGGGGCTAGGGTCCGAAGACGCGGTTCTCCCATGATCGTTACTGCACAGGGTGGGGCTTGGGCCCGCAGAAGGGGTCCCCCCATGAGGTGCACAGAAGGGAGATATTTGTCTTCTTGGTCGGCAGTAGAGGAGTCACACACTGAACTCGACCTTCCTTAATCCACTGCCACAGACTTTGCAACAACACTGCCACTACGCCCTCATCATTGATCCTGAAATCTACAACGTCTACCGCCCGCAGGGACGAGAGGTGAAGGTGATTCTTCAAATTGGTGGTGATTTGGTTGGGTTTTACGTGAGAGAGAGAGAGTGAGAGAGTGAGAGAGTGAAGACGTTGCTTCTCACTACTCTATGCAGGTGTCTGTTTGTGTTTGAGAAAAATCATCTGAGAGAGTATAAGTACCATCTTCATTGCTCTCTTAGACTGTGTCCGTAATTAGGGTTAGTGAGAGTTTTTCTTAGTGAGAAATCGCTTGTGAGAGCTAAATTGCGACGGCTCTCCTTTTGAGTGCAACTCTGATTGGGCCATGTTTGAAGTGGCATTGATGAGGTAGAAGGAGGGGAGCGGCAATTTTTCAAATCCCACAGGATTTGCTTCAGGTGGGTGGGCGCGTGCCGTGGAGGTGGGTGCTCGAAGCTTGCTGGACGGACATACAATTAGTTGGTCTTCGTAGGTTAGAGTGAGAGCTGATTATATGTACTGGTCATGTCGCTTCATGTTTTTTTTCTGTCTATGGGTTGTAACTTGCTTCAGCATGCTGGGTTTGTTTTATTAATTTCTTATTAATCAAACAGGTTGGCCTTATTCCACCTTTTCTCTCAAAAAAAAAAAAAATAAAAAAAAAATAATAATAAAAAAAGCTGTCACATTGTTTCTTTAGAAAGAAAGAAAAGTTAACTAGAGGTCAGTAGGTTTTATCTAACAGGCCGTCTGACTGACTAAACCAATTATTAAATCAAGAGTAGGTTGTTTCTTCTGCTAAACTCCTTATGCATGTCAGCATGTATGGTTACTTAAAATTCTAAAATTAAGGATTTGAGCATCATTTTATCGTTTTTGTCAGTCGATAATTAAGCTTCTTATTTCAAAGGCACAACTAAGAAAATGTTCTTGTTAATCACGTAATTAAGAGCAAAAATTCAAAATTTCTCTTGATTCCATACTTATGCCTTTGATACTATTATTTGGACCAAGTTTTAAGTCCAAATCAAGGCATCTATTTAAAAAGTTAATAAGCTCAGGTAATCCTTGAGTTTATATTTTTATTTCTCAAATGAACTTTAAACAAAAGAATAAACTAGAAAATTGATACGGCATTAAAGGTAATTGGTAAGCGTCGCTATCTTGGTCTAAGACTCTAAATGGTGCAAACATGTCTTTGAGTACTTGGCTTATTTATTTTTGAAACTTTCTTATCATGATAACTAAAAGCATAATTAATTAATGATGATCGATATAGGTGACCAATACATGTATGGTACGCACTAGGTTTAGCATTGTATGAACGTGATTAGACGTCCATTTGTACATGATTACCACATTACATTTGGTTGGCGTCCTAGTCTTAGTTGAGTAGATTATCAGAAAATTTAAGTTGAAATAGACATAATCATTTTTTTTGAAGTAAGAAATAGACATAATCATTACGACAAATATTTGTAGGAGCTTTTAGAATTTTTGCCCTGTTGACCCACTTTTTAAAATTATTGATCGATGGGATCCACTTTCAAAAATATTTTTCCAACTAACCAAGTTTTGGATTAGTTATAGTATTAACCGTTATTGAAAATAACGGCATAGGTTAATACCATACCGTTGTTTTTAATAGCGGCATCTGTTTAAAAAAAATTTGTATGCCGATATTTGGAATAACGACATCAGTTAACTTATTTCCAATAGTGTACTTTCTCTGACTTGGAAAGAAAATACAAGTGTAAAAAAACCTATAGTTGATGCCGTTGTTTGGAACAACGGCAGCAACATTACAGATGTCGTTATTAGGAATAACGACATTAGTTATAATATTCATTGTTAGGTATAACTGATGCCATTGTTTGGAACAGCGGCAACAGTTCATTTTATTACTTATACTTGGTTAATCTATTCATTTGAACTGTTGTCGCTGATTCTAAGAATGGTATCAGTTATCTCATGCCGTTGTTTGGAAGAATGATTGTGGAAGAAGTGAGTTTAATGAGTATTATAACTGATGCCGTAATCTTCAACAACGGCATCTATCACGCTTCGCTTCCCAAAATAGGGGTACACGGGCATGTAACTGAGGCCCAGCGAATGATATAAGTATAATAACTCATATAATCTATAAGATGTACAATATCATTTAGCTCAACAATATAATAATAATCACAGAAACAAGAATATAATGCAATAACCAATATCTGAGATACAAGAACTTACAGAATCCCGAGAATACACAATCCAATAACAGTACGTCAAGTTCTTTCAGAAACCCATCATCAGTACCTGTATAAAAAATAACTCAAAAGAAAGATGGAGAGTACCCGTTAGAGCAAGCTTTGAGCGACAAGTATTAGCAAGCAGTGGAACAATACGGTACAATAAACAATAAACAAGAAACTGGGACGATATCAGAGGTCAATGATAAACGATAAAAAGATCAAAAGTCGATAATCAATTGTACAATGGTCGATAAATAATTGTCAATAATCA
This sequence comes from Hemerocallis citrina, assembly GCA_017893485.1. Classification (NCBI taxonomy): domain Eukaryota; kingdom Viridiplantae; phylum Streptophyta; class Magnoliopsida; order Asparagales; family Asphodelaceae; genus Hemerocallis; species Hemerocallis citrina. The sequence goes on from JACEHZ010000254.1 coordinate 149,278, forward strand.
GTAAAAATATAATCGATAAACGATGGTTAATAATAGAATCAATATTCTATAATCAATGATGGATAAACAATAGTCAGTGGGGCCAATCGTCGATAGTCAATAATTAATTAACAATGGTCGATAAACAATAATCAATAATCAATAAATCAATAGTCGATGAACAATAATCAATAATCAATAATCAATGATCAATAATCAATAATCAATAGTTCAATAGTGTCAATCTTTAGTCTATCAATCTTTTATAAACCTATCTAATGCACGCAATCCTACATCCCATACTATAGGTTTAGGTGCATACAAATAATTGCACGTTTATACTATAGTGGTGAACTCTACAGATCATGTACTTGGCAAAAATAATCAATAACGAGAATCCACAATCAACGATCAATAAGGAAAATTTGTCCATGATACGATACACGATAATAATAACAATATAGGGAAACACTGGCCCCTCATCCGAGTACAGTCTCTAATTGTTCATCAAGTCGACCATTATTATTCCGGCTTGTAATTATTTTATTACAATCAGTTATGAACAAGTAATCAATACGATCAATGAGAATGGTGGTATCAAGAATTATGAAATGGATATAATCGATGCGAACGATAATATCAATACAATGTCAAGAGGATATCAAGGCTATGTAATACAAGAAATATACATAGTTCAATTCATTAAATATGGAAGATAACGGGTTTATATGCAAAAATATAACAATACAAGTTCCGGACAACAGCACCTATTGGTACTCAAATTCACTTTCTCGCTGCTAAGGGAATGCAAATATGATTCCGTCAAAGATTCTGGAAATAGACTCTCTACCAGTTCCAATGCATATTCACACGATACATTATAGTTACACTTGATATGTTGATTAATCAATTCTTTACGGGGTTCGTGCACAGTCTCGGTTCTGGAAATTATAACATGACAGTACTAAAAAGTCAATAACTTGCTATCTATAAATCGGATTGAGAATCCGTAAGATATTCTGGATTCAAGACTAAGTGTGCTACAATTTCTTATACAAAGTTCTATGTTTCAGTGTCAGGAACTAGGTTGAAACCTCAGTACAAGTTTAAGCATTTTATAAGGCATTAACGTTGAACGTTCAATAATACAATAATTTAACGGCTGAAGCTTTAAATCAATAAAAATGGCACGATAAAAAGATTAAGAGTCAATAATATGATGCGATAAAGAAAATAATGAATCAATAATGAAATTCAATTTGATACGACATTCAAGTCAATAACTACTTGCCGGATGTCGAAGAAAATACTTGAATAGGAACAATAAAATTTGTACAAGAGATGCTTGCCTAATAACGTGACAATTGTGACTGCAACGAGGAGACGATGCCAACGAGCAAGAGCAACGACGACACATGACAACGACATAATGATGAATAATAGCACAATCAGCAAGAATGACGTGACAACAATAAGCAAGCGCGACCACAGCAATGAAAGGGTACACGGTAGCGAGCACAGTTTGGAGGCAGCAAGGTTGTGTTGTCGAGTTGTTGTTCGGCCTGCAGGGGAGGTGAGGAAGATGTATGCAGGCATCGGGGGATGCTTGGAGGAGTAGCGAGGAGGATGGTGAAGCGGCTGCAGTCGGCTCCAAATGTTGTGGATTGGAGTTCGGCGAGGGACTTCGGGTTGAGGCAGCAGCGGCCGATGAAGCCGCAGTGGTGGAAGCAAGAGGTGGAGACAAGGCGGGGTGGATCTGGGGGCTATCGATGGTGAGGGGCAGCAAGACGAGTGCAGCGAGGTGGGCAGAGGCTAGGAGAAGGTTGAGAGGGGATGTTAGGTTGATGTAGTGGAGGAGTTGCGTGGTGTAGGGGGTGGGGAGACTGGGTGTAGCACGAAGTGGGTTCGAGGTTATGGTGGTTGTTCGCGGTGGGTTTGACAGCGAGGGGTGAGGCTTCGGGTGGTGACCAGGTGGCACGAGGTCGATGGATAGATGGCGATGAATGTAGCAGGGTGAGGAGGTGCTGTGGGGCTTGGCGTTCGGTGTTGGCAAGGTGTAGGCGGCGAGCGGCCATGCTCAGGGGATGCGATGGTGGCTGCAAGATCGGGAACGAAGAAGAGGAAGGAAGAGGTTGAAGACGATGAGGGGGGGGGGGGGGTAATTAGATTATGGTTAATGAATAGATTAAGGATTATGAGATTAATAATATGGATTAGTGGGGAGTTAGATAGAGATTAAGGGGATAATATAGAGATAATGGGGATATGTGTAGTTAGGGAATTTCGGGTAGGATTTAGGTAATGGGTTAACGGGTTAACGGGTTTGGGTATTCAAATGTGGACTTGGGTTTTATTCATGGGCTTATAAATAAGTAATTGATAATAAGAATGTGGAATAGTCAAGTTGAATATGGGTTTACATTCAGTAAGAAATCAAATAATAATAACAATAGTATGGATTAAAATTGTGCTTTGACAAAATAATAGATAATCAATAGAAATATCGTGGAATGGAATATGATTTGTGTTTGGGATTCCACAAAATATCATATAATCAAACAATACAAGAAATTTGACATATACCAACAGACACCTGTAGTGACGATCACTAAAACCGTGGGTATAGACATCGTATACCTACAGACGTGTAGTAAACTGTGGGTATAGGTATCCTATAGCTTTAGAGTTTTTAATTCGTAGTTATAAATTTTTAATCCATAACTATTATTTATTTTCTCCCTCTCTCACCAAACCCTATCTCCAAATCTTTCTCTCACCAATCCCTATCTCCAAATCCCCCTCTTGTATAGTAGGGGGGGCATGGTGAAGGTTTGAAACAGCAAGTAAGTGCTGTTGTGAATGCCATGATGACATGACAGCTCCCTAGGGCCCACCTTCAAATATTTCGGCTGTACACATTGAATTGAGAAAAGAGAGATAGAGAAATGATTCAAGAATGTCCCATATCGGTAAGTGTACATAATATAATAATATATAAATATAATAGCCTATGATTAAGAGTCACCAATTCGGTTAACCACCTTTTGAGAGGCAGCCTGTGGTGGACAGTTGTACTACATAGTATCTAATTTTTCTTAAAATTGTATAAATTGTCGGAGCTAGGGGCAGGGGCGTTACAAATGGTATCAGAGCCGACTTTCGACACAGAGTGTGGGTAAGAGTGGGCGAGATGTATGCATGAGATGGAGCTGGTAGATGTACTAGTATGCCTGAGAGGGAACGAGGTGGCGGCCTGAAATAATGGACCACCCGCAGAATTGGAGTACGGTGCAGCTAGCAGAATCAGGTACTCCACTCCACATTGGCTAAAAAGGAGATCCTGCACTAGATTGTGCATGCCCGTGCTCAGCGAGGACGCTGATTTCTGAAAGGGGGTGTCTGTAACACCCCGTATTTTATATATATATATATATATATATATATATTATGTTCAAAAGTAATAAAGGATTTGGCTGTTTGATGTATTAAGCTATGGCATTCTTGTAAAAAATTGTTGAAGTTGATATGGTAGGGGGGGGCACGGTGAAAGTTTGAAACAACAAGTAAGTGTTGCTGTGAATGCCATGATGACGTGGCAGCTCCCTGGGGCCCACCTTCAAATATTTCGGCTGTACACATTGAATTGAGAAAAGAAAGATAGAGAAATGATTCAAGAATGTCCCATATTGGTAAGTGTACATAATATAATAATATATAGATATAATATCCTATGATCAAGAGTCACCAATTCGGTTAACCACCTTTTGAGAGGCACCCTGTGGTGGGCAGTTGTACTACATAGTATTTAATTTGTCTTATAAATTGTATAAATTGTCTGAGCTAGGGCCAGGGGCGTTACACCTCCTCCCGCTGCCGTGCCCCCCTTCCCGCCGTCGTATCCCCCTCCTCGCCGTCGTGCCACCCCCAGATTAATCTCCTCTCTCTCCCCCTCTCACCCAACCACTGCACCTCCATCGTCATCGTCCCCCGTGTAACGCCTGCCCTAATACTCAGATATTTTTTTATTATTTTTAAGACGAATTAGATACTATATAGTAGAACTTCCCACCACATGCTGTCTCTCAAAAGGTGGTTAACCAATTAGGTAACTCCTGATCATAAGAAATTTTATTTATACTCAATTAATTTTTGTGTACTGCCGATATGGGATTATTCTAATCAATTCCCCCCCCCCACCAATTCAATCTCGTGTGCACATTAGAAAGCCCGTGGGCCCCCCTCATATGCACACGTGATCACCGAAGAACTAGGCAGTGTCCCGCCTCTCTTCAAACCGTAGGTGGGCCCCCACATAATTGCTGACTTCATCAGCAAATCAACACAGCTCAATTGTTGTGTTTCTCCAAACAGTGGGACCCCCCATTCACATCTTCTCTTTTCTATAATATTTACCAAATCTTCCATTCTTTCAACATATATATATATATATATATATATATATATATATATATATATATATATATATATATATATATATATATATATATATATATATACTTATATATTATACTCTTCGAAATTACGGGGTATTACACCCCGCCCTCCGTCCCCCATCGTCGCCCCCCCGCCGTCCCCCCTCCCCCAATCTTTCTCTCTCCCTCTCACAAATCGCACCTCTTCCTCCGTCCCCACCTCTTCATCCGCCATCGTCTTTCGTTACCCGCCCAGTTCTACTTCAGGCAACTTCATCAAAATCCTACGTTGATGCACAGTTCTTTGAATTTAACGATGTTTTTGCTTTTTTGGGTAGGGTAGTTTTGGTTGGTAATTAGTATGTAATTGGTTGGTTTAGACATGAGGTTGTAGATTTTTTTTAATCTGGCTGCGTGAGCTTTAATTTTGCAGTACTTGTTGCTTAGGGTTCTTAATTTTGGTTAATCATGAACACCATCTTAAAATTTTGATAATCATATTGTTAGTTATTGAATCTAATTGCTTTGAGGAGTTAGCCAAAGAGAAGGGTTTCTTTTTTTGGGTTTAAACTTCCCATTTTCTTATCAGTTGTTTGTGACATTTTGTGTTTCTTTTGGGTTGTAAATTTATATTGCTAATGAGCAAGCTTTAGATTCCAGAACAAGTTTTTTTTTTTTTTAATCTATCCCTCTGGTTAATTGTTTGTACCACTTTGTGTTTTTTATTTTGAGTTGTAAATTAATATGATATTATATGTATCCAAACTTGTTGGAGTTAGTAATCGAAACAAATGTTTTGTTTTGTTCTATTAGTTACGTCACTTTGATATGAAGATACTATTTTGTGTTCTTCTAGGGCCAAACTCGAAGAGTTCTACCAGTAGTAAAAATGGGAAAGTGTTGAGTGGTTCAAGCAGCCGGGTTTCTTCGTCATCGGTGCCACCAACCCGTTAGAGTGAGGGGGAGATCCTACAGTCGTCCAATCTCAGGAGCTTCACCTTCAGTGAACTTAGGAGTGCTACTAGAAATTTCAGGCCTGATAGTGTTTTGGGGGAAGGTGGATTCGGGTCCGTCTTTAAGGCTGGGATTGATGAGAACACCTTAACTGCTACTAAACTTGGAACTGGGATTGTTATTGCTATTAAGAGGCACAATCACGAAGTGTATCAAGGTCACAAAGAATGGTTGGTAAGTATACTATCCCCGTAAAATTACATTGTTGTTTCTGTATGTAAATTTGTTACATATCCTGCTTCTACACCAAAACTCAATTTAATAATGAGTGATCGAAGGTGATTTTTTTATCCTCTGATATGCCTTTGAAGATTGAGTGCATTAGACTTTAAAGCTATCTTGATGTTATCATTGTAGTATGTGCATATTCATGGTATAATCAAGGTTACATTGTAAGAGTTTCTATTGACCGTTGTTCCTTTATGAATTCACAGGCTGAAGGAACAGTTACAAGTCATTCTGCTTAAAAATAGTTCCAGATTTTTGTGACGGAATTGTCGTGCTCAATTTAGATGATAAGTTTTTCGGTGGTTATAAATGACACTTGAAGTGTCAAATTATCCTAGGCTGAAACCTTTAATTACTTGTCGAAAATATATGAAATTTCCTTGCATTTGTTCCCTCTTTAGAGATTCGGGGTTCTGATTGTAAGTGGCATCCACTTTTCTTGCATGATGGAGAGTATAGTTATTGTCATCAATATTTACTAATTCTATAATATATACACTGCTTTACCCAATGTCTAGTTCATGTTTTTTTATGGTTGGTGCAATGGTGAAGGAGATGTTGGTCCTGGATGGTCGACTACATGGAAGATGACTCTTTACACATTGATTAAGCAGCTTATCAACGTTGTTGACCCTGATCATGAAGCTGATTTCGAAGCTGGTCTCTACAGTAAATTTTCCGTATATATGTAGGTTCATCTTATTACAAGTTTTTTTTATTTGTGGATTTAACTTTTCTATTTATTACGAGTACTCACAAAGGATTTTTAGGTTCTGCTCAGATCGGAGGTTCTTCCATCACAACGTGGAATTATATTGGATATGAGGTATATTTTGTTCTATTTAGTGTGACATTAATGAAGATACTGAAGATGGTATTTACTTGGTATTAACTAATTCTTACTAAAATTGTTAATATTTCTTATGTTGAGTTATGCTATTATTCATTTGTTCTATTTGTTACTTGCAGGTGAAGATTAGAAGCTAATTTTCTGTTGATGGAACAAACTTAGAAATTAAGTGGATGAGATTGTTATAAGACTTTATATGCTTATTATATGTCAGTATGGCACTCTTAGGTTGACATTTTAACTATTTTGTAATTTGACATGCTTGTAATACTTCATTAATTTTTAATATGATTGAAGTTTAATTTTATATAATTTTGTTTCATAAACACATTTATTTATTTTATTGTGTATTTAGTTTATAATTGGATTAATATTATAAAATAAAATATTAAATTATCATAAGCGTAATTAATAAGAAAAAATTGTGTATAGTGTGATGGGTATATATTCAAATATTTGGATGCGAAAACCATCACTAAAACCTATAGCAATGGAGTTTCAACCGTGGGTATAGAAAAGCAAGAGGTGTCGTTAAAACCTATACTAACGGATACGAAACCGTGGGTATAATATCGAGGTTTTGTCCAACGGGTGAAAAAACCGTCGCTATAGGTTATAGTGACGGCATTCTGCCGTGGGTATAGAGAATCATTGACTACGGAAAAATATATCCGTCGGTATAGGTTTTACAGGCTATACCTACGATTTTCTGCCTTTTACCCATGGATTTTTGCTGTCACTATATGTCAAATTCCTTGTAGTGAAATGGTATGGACTAGAATATTTTTTGTTCAAAAATAATAATAGACACAACTGAAATTAATAATTGGAATTGACTTAATATTAAACAACAGTAATATGAAATAAATAATACTAGTAAGATATGAGAGAGTGGATTGGAATTTGTGGGTTCTAACATAATAATTAGATATCTGATGAAAGCAATTAGGTTCAAAACAACGGAAGAATTTATTTAGAAAAATTAGAACTCAAGAATTGAAGAAGAGATAAGAATACCAATAACAATCCGTACAATCAGAAAGTACAATCACAGAATGGATTAGGAATCTAGGCTTAAACAAAATAACTGAATGTTCAAATGAATGTAATTGGGTTCAAGAGAATGAAAAAATTTATATGCGGCTTGAGTTCAATCAATAGGAGGTGTACAAGAAAATGAATTTAAACGAAAGAAAAAGAGATTATAAGAAAATTGAAATACAAGAAAACGGAGCAAAGAAAAATAAAATCCATACAATCAGGGAACGAAAATAATTTATTGACAAACAAAATATAAGAATACAGAAAATTTTGTATAAATGAAAACGGGTGTTACAACATTAGTAATGTAAATGCTGTTATTGGGGATAACGACATTATTTATGAGTTGTTTCAACACTTGCAATTTTTTCTAACTCAGAAGGTTCACACTTGTATAGAAAATGTACTGATGCCATTTTTTCAAACAGCGGCATGCTAAAAAAAAAATCTGATGTCGCTTTTTGAAAAAACAGCATGGTATTAACCTATGCCGTTATTTTCAATAGCAGTTAATGCCGACGTGTCCAAACTAAGTCAGCTGGGTAAATATTTTTGAACGTGAGACAGATCACTTAATATTTTCAAAAAGTGGGTCAGTACGAAAAAAAATTTCGAGCTTTTATATTTTTTTGTTATTTTAATGTTTTTATATCTTTTGATTCTCGTATTATTTTCTTCTCTCTATCTTGTTCTATGTACCATTTTTTGCGTTTCTTTATTTTTCTTCTTTTCTCTCACTTAAACGTGGTTTCACGCGTCTTATGCCAATGCATATATATATTAGGTTTTCATTTTCTATTATTAACAATATTTGTTGATCTTTACCGTCTTTTAATAAAAATAAGGGCAAAAGCCAAAGTACCCCCCCAACGTTTGGCTCGAGTACAAAATACCCATACAACGTTTGAAAAAGTACAATAAACCCATTTCTCCGTTAACTTAACCCCATCCGTTAAGTTATAATTATTAAATTACTTCTTTACCCTTACCCTTTCATAATCAAACCTCATCTTCTTTTTTTCTTTTTCTTCATTTCTTTTTTTTCAACCCGATCGATCTGTCGATTGAATAAATCAGAATTCTCAGAAACCCAGAGCGAGTCAAGGACAAGACAATAATCTACATGAAAACATAACTCATACTGGCATACATTTCTGAAATGCTGACATCTTGTATAAGACCTTGTGCTACTTAAGCACTGGTAATTGTATGACATAGCACTTCTTGGCACTAATTATTTTAGGCATTAGTGTCATTTTTATGAATTGAAATACAAATAACATGGACCAACTCAGATTAGAGTTTTCTGTCCCTGTCATTTTGCCTAACATATATATATATATATATATATATATATATATATATATATAGAAAGGTTCGGGTGAGAACCATGTCCTGGGGTGAGAACCTAAGGGCCTATCCCAGCCACTCATCTGCTTAATCTTAACGGTCAAGATTTTGTCAATTAAACAATAATATTAATTAATATTTGCATTAAGATGGGAATCCCTTTAATTAAGGAATGAAGATCGCGAAATAAAAGGAATGAAGATCACAGATTATTAGGCAACATATATTGCCATTTTTATTTTTATTTAAAAGGAATGAAGATCACAGATTATTAGGCAACATATATTGCCTTTTTTATTTTATTTTCAGCCGAACCACAATCTTCATCGGGATGAACAACATTTGTTGCTACGTACACTATTGCTAAATATTAAATTTTTGTTGCTACGTACAATGCAGTTAGTTGCTATTGAAAAAACATTCAGTTGTTATATAGAAACTGACAGCATGTACAACATAAGTTTGCAAAATGATAAACAAACTATATATATATATATATATATATATATATATATATATATATATATATATATTCTTGCTAAAATATGCACTAGTTGTATCTACTTACAATACAGTCAGTTGCTATATAGTGAACGAATTGGTGAAGGAACGAATTGGTGATGATTCTGCAGTTGCTATTAATTTGGGATACAAAATCTTCTCGAATAGCAACTGTAATAATTATAAATAGCAACTGAAATAATTATACAGCAATACCTGACCACTTAAACAGCAACTGTAATAATTATAAATAGAAACTGTAATAAACAGTAACTGTAAGGAACGAAATGGTGAATGATTCTGCAGCTGCTATTAATTTGGGAAACAAAATCTTCTCCAATATTTTACGGGAATAAATTATTTCTCTCTCCAGTTTGACCAAATTTGCCTTAACCGTCGCACACAAAAAAAGGCAATTTATAATTATTCCTTTTATTTCACGACCAACATCCCTTAATTAAAGGGATTCCCATCTTAATGCAAATATTAATTAATCTTATTGTTTAATTGAAAAAAATCTTGACCGTTAAGATTAAGCATATGAGTGGTTGGGAGAGGCCCTTATGTTCTCACCCCAGGGTTGGTTCTCACCCGAACCGACCCCTATATATATATCCAGAATTACCAGTATACCAGAAGTGTAAGTGCAAAAGAACCTTTAAATGTTGTTTTAAATGCCATAAACTATGTAGGAGAAAAAGAGGGGAAAAGTAAGCATCATAGCGAGCTGAGAGCTGATTGAATACAAGCCCTAGCTTTCTGAAATGCATTTGAATATCAGATCCTCTTTATTTCCATTAAGATTTCTATTTATCTAAAAACCCTATTAATGGAGGAGATTTCAGAGCCTAGGATAAAAAATCCACCACACACCTTCATCAACTATCTAATATGTTTGTAGATTCAATATTTAATCACCACATACAGTTTGATGCCAACATGTTTATTATCATCTAATGAAACAATAAATTTTAATATATAGGAACACAAAACACAACTTCCCGATTTGGGATAAAAAAAACCACTTAACAGTTTAATTTTCTACCGCATTAAATTTAGTACCTTGATTATTTGATCTTCTCTTTCTTGGATACTAGCTCATGTTGTAATTTCTTCAAAAAGTAGACTTAATTTTGTGGCTAACTTCTTAAATCGATTTATTCTTGGCCATGGCAAGGATTTCTGAGAATTCTGATTTATTCAATCGACAGATCGATCGGGATTTGAAAAAAAATGAATGAAGAAAAAGAAAAAAAAGAGGAAGTTTGATTATGAAAGGATAAGGGTAAAAAAGTAATTTAATAATTATAACTTAACGGATGGAGTTAAGTTAACGGAGAAATGAGTTTATTGTACTTTTTCAAACGTTGTATGGGCATTTTGTAATCGGGCCAAACGTTGGGGGGGGTACTTTAGCTTTTGCCCTAAAAATAAAAGTAAACAATCAAAGTTAAACAAGGTTACAAACCAAGAATTTGGTAGTTTGGTCAAATTTATCCCTTATACTCACACGAAGTTATAATGCTAGCTAAGAGAGATGTTCAGGATAAACTTGGAGTATATGCGAGATGCTATACTTGTCCAACAAATTCCAAAAAGTGATCCTTGCGATAGAATGACAAGTCGTACGTGCTCCACAAGTGGATCCACAAGGAGCAAAAAATATGGATTTCATTTGCATGAATCTCTCTTTGAATTTGCTCTCACAGTCACTAATCTCTCCTTCATGTTATAGAAGATGATGATATGGGCTTCAAACACTAACCAACCCATTCCTTTTAAGATCATGACAAGAAGTTTACAAAGGTAAATTTAGGGAAGCAACCAGGTAGGGTGGTCCATTTCAATTATGGTTCTTTTCAAAAAGTGGTTCGGGCTTGGCGGGTTCTAATGGGGAAGGAGGCAAGCTCAGACCGGCCCACCAGCCTAGTCCCCCTAGTTATGGGTTGAGGCGTTCTCAGCTGATTTTTTATTTTTTATATTTTTCCTCTTTTCTCTTAACATATAAAATAAATAAAAAACATGTAATATGGAAAAAATACATCGGTAGTAATTATTATTAGGGTAAATTTCAGTTAACCCTACTCAGTTTTACATATTTGGCAGATAACGATGTTGAATTTATTTTTTGGCTTAAAATTTTACTTAAGTTTGCCCCGTTAGGCATTATGGCATACTTTGTCTATTTTGGAGTGTTTTTCGATCACGTGCTACTGTTTTCACTTTTCAATGACCAAATTACCCTTATTATTATTTATTATTGTTATTTTTTTGTTTGTATATAATTAGGAAAAATTTCCCTAAATTGATGGAAATGAGAGATTTGATGGAGGAGAAAGAGAGGGTGGTGGTGGTGGTTTGGGGGGGGGGGGGAGAATTAGGGAATCGAGGGGGAGGTGGTGGGAGGTGAAGTATTTGAGGTAGGAGAAGGGGGATGGAGGTTGGTTGGATTTGGGTGAGAGGTGAGAGATTCGAGGGATGTTGAGGTGGTGGTGGTGAAGTTGTTAGGGTTTGAATATTTTAATGGAAAGAGGTAGGTGATGGTGGTGATGGTTGGTCGAAGGTGGTGGGAGATGAAGGATTTGAGGTAGGAGAATGAGGGAGCGTGGTGGTTGGTCGGATTTGATTGGGATGTGAGAGATTTAAGGGAGGATAAGGTGGTGGTGGTGGAGGTTTGGATTTGAGGAATGAGAAGGAGGTGAATGATTGAATGGAGAAGGAGGTGGTGGTGGTGGTTGTTGGTCGGAGGTGGGGTGGGGAGGGGGGATTCTAGAAGGTGTTGGTGGTTGATGGAGGAGAAGGTGGTGGTGGTCGGAAGGGAAGGGGAAATTAATATTAAAATTAATTTAATTAAAAAATTAAAATTAAAGATAAAATTAAAATTAATCTATAGAATTAAAAATGAAGATGAAACTAAAACTTAAATTAATGATATAAATAAAACTAATCATGAGATTAAAATTAATGAAGGAGAAAAAGAAGAAGAAGAAGAAGTGATGATGGACTGATAATTTAGTAATTAAACTGAACTGATAGGGGATATTTTAGTCATTTCACACAAAAGTTAACGCGGTCATCACGTAGTAGGCCAGAACGCCAAAAAAGTCGATGGCGGTAGGATTTAGTGCAAAAAAAAAGTTGGGTGTGGTTATCTGCCAAACATGTAAAAACTGAGTAGGGTTAACTGAAATTTACCCTTATTATTATTGTAAAAAAAACTATTGTTGTTGTTAATGGATACTTCGTACTAATACAAACTATAAAAGGAGAGAATCTAAAAACAGGGTAAGGCAGTATTTAGTGGTGATCTAGAGTTTGAGATAACCTAGGGTTAAATGGAAGATAGGGCATTGGACTGCTGTCCTGCACCTCAACTTAACCTAAACCTAGAATCTCATCACCCTAAATTCCGTAGTGATCTTTCCACTGCCAGTCTTCAATATTTAATCTTCAGGAGTTAGTGAGATTAGGTCATCATACTCGGAGAGTTCTTGAGATGTGGTCTACATTCGTCACAATTCTTGAGATGTGGTCTTCATTCTTCGGGAGTTTGTTTTCAATCTTCGGGAGTGTTGCTACCACTTGAGCCTTCTTGTATTTCTTGAGTCCTCATTTTCTCCTTCATTCAATCTTTTGAACACACTAGCATTTTTAAAGTCTCTGGTCAAACTCCCTATCACTAGGCAGTGAAGGTTGTGCATTATACAATTTTAATTCATTTGGTGCATTTGTCTTAGGTTTTTTAGATTTAATAAGATTATATACGGTAGATGATGATGATGATGATGCAATGCATTTACTTTGGATGAAGATGATGTTGTTGTTGTTGTATTTTGAGGAGCAGATGTAAATTTTCTATTATAAGTATCATATAAATTATCTAATATTGACCCAAATTGTACTATATATTAATTATAATCATAATTAATCTTCAACCATGTCAAACTCTTTGTACCATCTAACTTAATACAAGGACTCATTACACTTGTAACATAATATAACATAGGAAGATGATAAAAATATTTCATGAATTTGGCAGAAGCGGGATGTAACACCCCGAATTCCAAATAAGCCTGAATTCGAAGTTCCACAGGATGTTTACACTTCACTTCGTACAATTTTATAAGGAATTTAAAACCTTTATACAACAATGTTTACATCAACGCAGCGGAAATAAATTACAACATGATACATAATAAAAATAATAATTGAAACATTTCTTTATGCAGCATTCCTTCTTTAGTCCTTTCATTCATTTTATCCTGCATAGAAACTGTGGGCAGGTCAGTTGCATACAACTGATGCTAAGATATAATACATCAATTTCTCTTACTTGGAAAGCACACACTTGATCACAAACAAAGCTAAGGAAGACTATCTTATTGATGTCGTGTGTGACTGTGCACTTAGTCTTAATGCAGTTACTTATTATTTCATGACACTAATGCATACTTGTTCGAACTTATACATCCCATTCTACATAAATCCGAGGGCAAGCCCTTAACCGTACTTCATCTTGTAGGGTTGAATCCCTCGCTATGAGTTTAACCACTACGGTAACTACGATAAGTATCCTAGATGTTTTATAAGTTACGAGTCCATGTCCAGACAGCCTTGAGGAGAATCCCTCATCATGTAGATAGCCTATGGACAATTCGCCTCCGTCATGGGACGATGGCACTACGTAGTCACCAAGCACCCCACAAGTATCGCCACGATCCCAATAATTTCGGAGATGAATTCACGTCATGACATGACACATCATGTAGACAGCCTGTGAAAAACTCACACCGTGAATCCGAGCCCCTCCTACTTGTGTTTTTCTCTTACTTTCATCACATCTTCACTATTGTGTTGTCCTTAGATAATTGAATCATGAATAAATTAACACCTTAGAGTTAGCATTTTCGCTACACCGGTCTTAACCATCAATTCATAACAACGACCCATTCTTGGTCTTTTTCTACATCATTTATTTTCAAGAATTCATTCATGCCGGTGTAAGGACTTAGCTACACTCTAGTTTTTAACCTTTTTCATGTTCACCAAAAATTTGAGTATTTATACTCACAAATTTCTATAATCCATCATGATCTTTTTATTTCATTTTTCATGCACAATTATATGTACAAAACATCAATTCCATTTACTAACTTACAAAATCTCATCATTTGATCTCCACACAAATTTGTTGCATTCAAATTTTCCTCTTTCTTTAATTATACCAAAGCCATATTTTAAAGAAGATTTATCAAGTTCTTCATTCCATTATTTTAATATAAAAATCACAACCAATTCTCACAAAATATATTAAAATATTGTGGATTTATTTTTCATAAAGTCTAGATAATATTTGAGGAATAATAGAAATTTTCCCTAATTTTTATTACTCTTAAAACTCCAATATATAAAAAAATATCAAAAATAAATTAAAAAGGGCAGTGGTCGGATTCGAACCCAAGACCAACCCCCCGCATAGCTACAATAACCAACCTAAACCGCACCCAAAGACCAAGAAGTCCAAGGCGACTAGCTGATATGATTCTGCTCAAATACTTTATATACGTACTGAACTATATTTTGGAATAATCAAACTTTCAATAAAAACAGAGCCACATCAAGACTCGAACCCGTGACTACATGCATTATTCACAGCGCCCTATACTCACACCGAAAGCCAGTACACCCAAACCCATTCTCTGTTATGAAGAGGAAATGAAAAAGCTTTTTACTTTCTATCTGTTCGAAAATTTCTTTTACAAATTTCAATTTCTCAATGAATTTATACCTTTCAATTCAAAACTCCTTCCAGAATATTTCCTTTTAAGAAATACAGTATAACAGCAATTAAAAACTCTTAATTTTGACATTAAAATAAGTATTCTTTCCAATTTATATTTTAAGAGTACATTATTGACTTTGAAATAAAACTATGGTTCCTTCTAAAAAACCAATATAAATCACTAAATGTATGTTCTTGTTCTCTTTCCATTCTACAAGAGTTTTAGCAATTATTATCTTTTTCTTTTATGACATCAACATTACATAATTAGAATAACAATTTAGCCATTTAGCAACTAACACATATCGATATTCATTCATCTTAATCTACAACTAAGCCATTCACTAAGCAAAATCATCACACTAGAATGGTTCATTTAAAATAGATATTCTAGCATGAATTTAATAAGACACCAATGATAAATTTTAATTCACTAATCTTAATCAAATGTTTCTCTTTTTCCCTACTAGTCTTTTTAAGCAATCACATGGAAAATTTAATTATTTTCTTTAGCATATTCACAAAATTAACCTACTAACATGATATCTACATTAGAAGTAGAGAAATTGCCCACCTCTTTGAAGAAAAATGAAAACTGCTAAAGAAAACTCCTTGAAAGCACGATTGCCTTCCCTTCTCCTTGATCCTAGCTTTCTCCGCCTAGCTTGTGCAACCGAACTCCTCCTCCTTGAACAAATCCGGGCCTTCTCCTCTATTGCTTGCGGGCCTCCAATGAACAAGAACACACACTCTCTTTCTTTCTTTCACACAATTTTTTTTCACACTCATTCTTTTTCTCACAATGTCTTTTCTTTCTCTTTCTCTTTTAAATTTTCTAAGTGCAAGTGATAAAAGTGACGCAGGGGGGGGGGGTATTTATACACAACTCATGAACAAATGAAGGGTTGAAATGTGTTTGGATGAAGGGCTAAGATGCACTTGAGAGTTAGAACTACCCACTAGTGAGCAACCGACTCCCCACTCTCCCACTCTCCCACTCCATGCATATGTCCGGCCTCCCTCTCTTGTCCCATTGCACGTGCATGTGCAATGCACGTGCTCTCACATGCACACCTAGTTGTTTGTTCATTAATTTATTAATTAATTTGTTACATAATCATGTCTACCATACAAGTTGTTTTAATTAATAATAGAATTAATTGGTGGGCTAGTTAGGTGGGCTAAAATCCATGGGCTCTTGATTAATTAATTTATTTTATTTTGGGTGGGCTAGAATTAAGTTATTAGGCCTAAGAATTAATAATAAATAATAACATGTTTTTTAAAAGAGAATGAAAATGTTTTTTCATGACATAAAAATAATTTTAAAGTCAATGCACACATTAATTTGCATGTGCGAAACACGTTAAATCAAATAAATTTTTTTATATTTAATTATATGAAAATTCAGGATGCTACATGGGAATAACAGTTCTAGTAATGAAAAGGTCAAATTTCATTGCTTAAAAAGTTTGTATCATAGTAACTATAATAAATAAAGTATTACTAAAAGTTGACTCATAAAAACTTCAAAATTGAAAAGTTCCATCTTGAAAAGGTTTTAAAAGCTTCAACAAACATTCGGCATAATCCCAACATTGTCCATTCATGCAAAAGTTTTCTATTTGTTTTGCAATACACATTTCATTTATAATTGCTTTGTATTTACTAACAACTGTAATCGATTTATAAATAGAATTTCATATAGTTTTAATATCCTTCGGGAATTTTCCAAATTTTATTCCACTAAGCTTACACCATTGTTCGAATTCTTGAAGATTATGATCAATCATATCAATAAAATGCACACAATCTTTTATTGCATTAACATATGGTTCGGCTATCTTCAAAGCATCTTGTACGCACAAGTTGAGGATATGACATGCACATTTTAAATGAAATATTTTAGGCAATGAAGGCTTAAACACATCGATTAATGAAGGAACCGCTTTCATATTATTGGCGGCAGTATCAAGGCTAATAGAAATAATTTTATCTTCAATTCCAAAATTATTATATGTTTCTCTAATTTGTGATGCGATAGCTTCACCATTATGTGGAAACATCAAATAACCAATTTGTATGATTCATTTTTGAAGGATCTGATCACTATCAATCATATGACAAGTAGTGCACATAACCGGAACATCATTACAACATATCCAACAATCACCAGTTAATGCAACTTTACAAGTCAAGAAGACAAATGAGAAACTAAAGTATCTTTAAGCTCATAATTTATTTTGATACAAACAGATTTAACGGTATTTCTAGCAATTCTTTTGAAGTGGTGGTTTAGTGTGAGTTGTTTAAACATTTCCAGGTTCTTACACGTAAGTGTACTCGTCCCGCTACCCACTTTTCATTTATAAAATATTTGACACTTGTTACATACATTATTCCGTTCTTGAAGGATACAGTGATGCAAATTGAATATTGGATTCGGAAGAATAAAAATCCACAAGTGGTTCCTTCTGGCGATACCCTTTAGCTACTAATCTAGCTTTGTATCTGTCAATGGAACCATCTGGTTTCATCTTCCGTTTGAATATCCACAATGAGGACTGATTAGTAGCTAAAGGGTATCGCCAGAAGGAGGGTGAAGTGTTAACTGAGAAACATGATGAAACTCATCATGAAAATGGTGAATGAATGAATAAAGATGGAAAAAATGTAAAATATTGGTGCACATCAAAAGTTTTTTCTCTAAATTATCAGGAAGAAGATGAGTTCTCGGTATTTTGTGTTTCAGTATCTTCATAATGAATTTCATCATCATTGTGAGGAAGGCTGGAATGATCAAAATCGGGAATGTTCGTGGTATTATACTCTCTAGCATTGTCGGTATCTAAATGCGGAAAATAAACATAGCGAGATGTATTGATAGTCTCCTGTGCACTTTGAGTACTTGATGATACCATAATTGTAGAAAATATAAAATTAATATTAAACATGTAACAAATTAACAAATAAAAAAATATCAAATATTGAACTGTGATATGGCTAAAAATAGGATTAAATTGGGATCGTTCAAATCGGGCACGAATCTTAAAGCTCTTGGGGGTAAAACGGTAATTTCACCTACAAACGAGTCCGAATTGGGAACCGGGTCTTTCTTCAAAGCACAAGAGCCCAAAAATAGATCTGTCTTACTAGGTATGGGTAGCAACCTATTACAAACCAACCCAGATGGATAACGAGTAATTCAAATTCGTGGTTATCCCTAAGAGACAATTTAAACAGTCTCTCTTATCACGAAACAAGTCAAAATCTCTTCTTATCCATAAACATCCAGAAGTAGAGATTTATCCTTATCTCAAAACTGGTTCCTAAGGCGACTATAAATACCTCTCTCCCCCACCGTAACAAGGTAATCAATCTTTTACTACCTAAAGCTCTTTTATAATCTTTCTGATTACTAACAAGAGCGTCGGAGGGTTCGTCATCGCGATCCATCCCGGTGTATCGAACTTTGTGCAGGTCCACAGCATCAGCGAGAAACCAGTCAACACACCAGTGAAATCCGACAAGTTTGCTTACTTGTTTCCTCCAAGAACCCAAAAGTTCATCTGTTTTCTCCCACACAAAACAGATTGGCACCGTCTGTGGGAAACTGAAAAAGCAATCCAGCCTTATTTCATTAGCGAAAGTAGTTTCAAGCTATGCCACCAAAGAGGGGGAAGACGACGGTCTCTAACCACAGCGCCACTCCCGCTCCTTCTCCTCCTCCACTCCAGGAGGTCCTTCCTCAACCAGCTCAGCAAGTCCAGCAGCCTAGACAGTCTCTTCCTCAACCTGTCCAGCAACCGCAGCTTGAACGGCCTCTTCCTCAGCAATATCAGCCTCAACAGGCTTCTCAAGGGCTTCAAGGGGCTGCCGCGTGACCCTCCCGCCGAAGTCGATAGGGGAAACCTCCTCATCATGACCATGTTTCAATACATAATCCCTCGTTCGACTCCATGGCCTCACACAGTCCCCTAATGACGAAGGATCTTCGACACATTATTGTCAACCGGCAACATGAGATAGATCTTCGGACCCGCTTGGATGAGAGGCGGACCCATGACGGGATACCCCACTGTGAACATCAAGGGGGTCCAGCAATTCGGTCCCCTAGAGCCCGATCTCCTTATAGACCAGATCGCAGAAGATCTAACTCTCCCAGGAGGCGAAGGGAGTCATCCCAGCATCGTCAGAGGAGAAGTCGCTCTCCAATCGATCAACCTGCTCCACGGGACCACCGAGAGCGGGAGGCACCTGTTACATGGGCAGAGTTCCAGCAATTTCAAGAAGCATTCCTACGGGCCCTCAATGTCGTTCCCAACCATGATCAGCGGGTGCCCAGTCCCCAGTCCTACCCCAAGCTATAGGCATCGTACTCCCAGTCCTCAACCTGCCCCAAGCTATAGGTGCCGTACTCCCAGTCCCCTTCTGCATGAGGATGAGTCTCGTGGCTCAACAAGATATGACCAAAGGGAGGATTCGGTCTACTACCATCTCCACGAGATGGAGAGGCGCCTTGGCCGACTTGACAGAGAAGAGGAACAACGGGCGAGGAATTTTTGCCCCAGCAAGCCTCCATTATCCCGAACCACAATGGAAGCACCAGTCTCAGAGAACTTCAAGCCCCCTCATTTAGAATCATACAACGGGGAGTCCGACCCCGTTGATCACATCGAGAGTTTTAAAACTCTCATGATGATCCACCAGGCATCAGATGCGCTTCTTTGCAAAACTTTCCTGGCCACCCTAAAGGGGCCTGCAAGAGAATGGTTCTCACGACTAGCCCCGGCCTCCATCTTCTCCTTCGACCAGTTTGAAGGGCTCTTCCTTACTCACTTCATGAGTAGCCGTCGGGTTGAAAAGACGAGCACCCCTTTGCTAATGCTTCATCAAAGGAAGGGTGAGTGGCTAAGAAACTATGTTAAATGTTTTACTGCAGAGGCCCGATCCATCGCCTCCCTGGACCAGTCCGTGGCCTCTGCCGCCTTCCAATCCAAAGTCACTAATGACAACCTCAGAGCATCCCTTGCCAAGAAGCCTCCTCGGGATTTCTCACAACTCTTGCTTAGGAGTGAGAAATACATCAGAGCGGAGGAGGCTCACACCTGCCCCGCTTTTGAGGGATCGTCTTACAGGAACAAACGGAAGGACACTGAAGAAGGAGCTAAGAAGCTCCAGAAAGACAATGGAGGCCAGCGTCGCCCTGTTGATTCTTGATTTTGACGATTACAACACACTGCAACATGTATCTATGCTATACTATATAATTGCAGGTTGTATACACACAGGCCTCATTTCTATACAGCTGAACAAATGAACAAGTACAACCTCTGGATATTAACAAAGGCTTCACTCAAAGACTCAAGTCAAGACCTGTTTCAATGACATTTATTTTTGTCTTGTAAAACAAATGTAATATTTTTTATTTTGAGTCTTAGAATGATGTACAGCCTTGTAACGCCCCGAATCCCAAATTACTAAATTCGAGATGTTCTACAGGATCTTTTCGCTTCCTTCACATACAATTTTACAAGGAATTTTAAAACTTTTCTTTTACATCAGAGTTTACAACACATTACATTTGAATTTACACAGCGGAAGCAAATTATACAATATTTACATAAATGAACAACAACATGATAAACTCTTTATGCATCCATTCCTCTTTACATGTAATTTATCCTGCATACAACACTGTGGGTACGTCAGTTTATTCAACCGACGATAATTATACATGGCCATCCTCTCTACGCCAGAAACAGTATAATGAATCTCAATTCTTACAAATCACAAACTTGTTCAACATAAGCATGCAAATAAGAGGGAATTTTTAATGATGTCGTGTCGTGATTGTGCACTTAAATCCTTAATGCAATTTATTAACATGACACTAATGTGCACTTGTTCGACTTCTATGCATCCCATACTACATAGGTTCGAGGGGAAGCCTCTTAATCGTTCTTCATTTCTTGTAGGGTTCAATCCCCCGCCATGACTTACTCTACTTCTGTAATTCCAATGAGTATCTTAGATGATTCTATGAGTACAAGCATGTATCCTGGCCCCTGGAGTAGAATTCCGCGCCATGTCTTGACTTGTCAAGCATGCATTCTACGACAATTCAGTCTCCTCCCTGAATACACTCCTCTTGCAGTCACCAAAACATCCCACAAGCGTGACTAGAGTCCGATCATTACTGAGTTGTTCCCGCGCCATGTCTTGACGCATCAAGCATGCATTCTGCGGCTCACACACCCGCACCGTACCCTAGCTCTCATACTTATGTTTTTCTCTCACCTTCATCACCTCCACACTATGTATTAAAGTTACATTAGAATCATGAATAAAAATCAAGCTCTAGAGTTAGCCTCTCCATCAACCGGACTTATCATTTCATTTCACTTGACCAACCTGGTCTAATTCTCAATATCATTTCATTCACTGCCGGGGAGACTTAGCTACTCTTTGTTCAATTTCAAATTCACAATATCCAATGGAGCATCATCAGCTCGTAATTCATTTTAGAGTCTCACAGACTTTCTTATCATGATTAGCCTTTCATAATTATTCATAAAATTCTCAATTCTCATCTATGATTCCTTTCACATAATTCATACAGCCATAATCAGAATCCATCGATAAAAGCATAAAGTTCACCATTACCAACAGTAAAATAACATGAATCAAATTATCGAAAGTCCACTCTGTACAGTCGACTTGGAAAAGTACCAGTTGACTTATATAGTCACATACAAATTCCTCATAAAAGCTCGGGATAGTCGACTGTTGCACTCAACCAGTCGCCTGTCCCGCAACCGTTCATATTCACAATATTATCCACATAACAGTCGACTGTTCAGTAATCAGTCGTCTGTCCTGGAGATTTCAAACAACATAATTTCTAAGTCCAGATCAGTCGACTTGCTACACGCATTCGGTCGACTGGGCAGATCCATTTTCAATTAGAGAATTTATTTACAGTTCTCACGTGTACTTGCATCATGATATTAATTAACCATATACATCAATTCATATTCCGTAACATTCACAGCATAATCTTTCCAGTTATTAACATGCTTTTTAGGGAAAGCTACTCTAAACATGTATTCGCATTGCTCAAACTTTCTTACAGTAATGAAGGTACAAATCTCAAGTCATCAATATGGGTCTACGTAAATAGAATGTCTTTATTCAGGGGACTTTCAACAGTCATATTCAGATTGAAGCACCAGTCGACTTAACACCAAGTCAGTCGACTGCGCTGACAACTTCAGATATTTATCACTATTGGTTCTTTTCATTTATTTACCTTCCCTCCATCATATGTGTCATAGGGAGAAATATACATTTAATAATCACGCCATCATGTCTATTGCCCACATTTTATCAGCACATTTCAAAAGCAGTGTCTCGTACAGTCGGCTGGCTCATGCGGCAGTCGACTGTACCGTCAGTCTTGTCTCAAATTTAATAGCATGTTCAAGCAATTTCTACCACATTCAATTCACTTTTTGTAACATGGTATCAATCATGACAATTATAGTATTATTCCTACGTTAGAAGTCCTGAGAAACACCCACCTTTTATGAAGAAAAATAACGAAATCCCGCAAGTCTTTCAGTATAGCGCAGCACTTCTTGTTCCTTTGTTCCTCACCGGCTCCTCAGCAATGCTGCTTGCCTCCACAGAAAACTCCCACACAACTCACAGATACTCTCTATAATCTCAGGAAATTTTTAGTGTAAAAGAGATAGGGAATAGTAGAGGGTATTTATACTAGAAGATAAATAGGATGAAGGGTTGAGATCTATTAGGGAGTTGGAGGATTAAGGGCTGAGATTGATTTGGGGGTTGTAAAAACTACCCACAACTCAGGATAACTACCCATGATTTCATCCACTTCTCTTCCCAAAACTGGCCAAGAATTTGTGCCTAATGCACGTGTACATTGAGTGCACGTGTAAGCACAAGTCACACTACAAATATACCCGGAATTTAATGGAGAAAGAAATGTTACATTACAAGTTATAGAAGATAATAAGAGGGTTTAAATTCATGGGCTTAAAATCAGTTTGGGCCAAAATAAGTTTATTAAAAGAAAATAAATAAATTAACATTGGGCTTTAAAGCAAGTATTTTATAGGGAAAAATATAATTTATTCATCATGGAGTAATAGCCACATGCTACACAAGCATACTATAAAAGAGAAATAATCTTTAAAAAAAGTCGGGGTATTACATCACTCCCTCCTTAGAATAGTTCCGTCCCCGGAACTACAGCTAAGAGCGAGAAGAAGAAAATACAACAACAAGAGATACAAAATATAAAGATACAAAAATACAAAATACAATCAACAAGACAATCAAGCAAAAAGCTCAGGATAGTCCTTCAACATCTTCTCCTCAGATTCCCAAGTAGCCTCTTCAACCAAGTGGTTTCTCCAGACTACCTTGACCATCGGTATCGTCTTATTCCTCAAGACTTTCTCCCTATGGTCAACGATCTCAACAGGAGTCTCGATGTAATTCAGGTCTAACTGCAAACCTTCCGGTACTTCTGGCAAATGATGACTCGGATCTGGAATATAACCTCGCAACATAGACACATGAAAGACATTGTGCACCTGAGACAACTCTTCCGGTAATTCAAGCCGGTAAGCAGTTTTTCCGATCCTTTTCAATATCTTATATGGGCCTATAAACCTCGGGGCTAACTTCCCGCCTTTGCCAAACCGAACCACACCTTTACTGGGTGATACCTTCAGAAAGACGAAGTCACCAACCTCAAACTCAAGGTCTCTTCTCCGGTTGTCTGCATAGCTTTTCTGCCTGCTCTGAGCTTCCACCAACCTTTTCCTGATCAGATCAATCTTCTCAGAAGTTAGCTGCACAAGCTCAGGACCAAACAATTGACGCTCCCCAACCTCATACCAACACACAGGAGTCCTGCACTTCCTACCATACAAAGCCTCATATGGCGCCATCCCGATGCTAGCCTGAAAACTGTTGTTGTAGGCAAACTCTACCAAAGGTAAATGCCTTTCCCAACTGCCTCCGAAGTCTAGTATACAACACCGAAGCATATCCTCAAGAATACGGTTGACTCTCTCGGTCTGCCCATCGGTCTGTGGATGAAAAGCAGTGCTGAAATCTGTCTTGGTACCCAAAGCTGCCTGAAGACTCCTCCAGAAATGCGAAGTAAACCGCGCATCTCGATCAGACACAATAGTCGAAGGAACGCCATGAAGTCGGACAATCTCACCAACATACATCTCAGCCAACTTGTCCATCGAAGCCGTGAGTTTCATCGCCAAAAAGTGAGCGGACTTGGTAAGTCGGTCGACTATAACCCAAATAGCATCATTGCCTTTAGAACTCTTAGGCAATCCCGTGATGAAATCCATACTGATGTTATCCCACTTCCATTCCGGAATAGGTAACGGCTGTAATAGACCTCCGGGTCTCTGATTTTCGGCTTTGACTTGCTGACAAACCTCACACCTCGCGACAAATTCGGCCACATCCCGCTTCAAACCTGACCACCAGAAATGCTGTTTTATGTCCTTGTACATCTTAGTACTCCCAGGATGTACTGACAAAAGAGTAGCATGCGCCTCCTGAAGAATACTCTCTTTCAGGTCCGCCTGATCTGGAACACATAGCCTATCTCCGAACCACAGCACTCCATCCCTGGTCTGAAATCCGGGCAACCTGCCAGCCCTGACCTGCTCCTTCATCTCCAAAATATCAGCATCAACTTCCTGACTTGCAATGATCCTTGCATTCAAAGTAGGCTGAAGCTTCAACTGAGATAAAGATGCTCCCAATCCTTGCAAGACAACTTCAATACCTGCTCGATCTAACTCCTCAATCAGATGCCTCTGAGTCGTAATCAAGCTGGCCAAACTGCTCTTGCGACTAAGTGCATCAGCAACAACATTAGCCTTTCCAGGATGATACTTAATCTCAGGTCGCATATCCTCGAGCACTTCCAACCATCTTCGCTGTCTTAGATTGAGATCCCTCTGCTGGTAGATATACTTCAAGCTTTTATGATCCGTGTACATGTTCAACTTCTCACCATACACGTAGTGCCTTCATTGCTTCAAAGCAAAGATAATCGCAGCCAGCTCTAGATCATGAGTTGGATAATTCTTCTCATGCGGTCGTAGTTGCCTAGACCCATAAGCGATTACTTTACCCTCTTGCATTAAGACACAACCAAGCCCCCGATGTGAAGCATCGCTATAGACATCATACTCAACTCCTGCTCTAGGCAAAGCCAAAATAAGTGCAGTAGTCAGTCTATCCTTCAACTCCTGAAAACTCACCTCACATTGCTCGGTCCACTGGAAGCTCACATTCTTCTTGGTCAACTCGGTAAGCGGCACAGCTATCTGAGCATAACCTTGAATGAATCTCCTGTAGTATCCAGTCATCCCAAGGAAACTTCTGACTTCCTTCACTGTAGTAGGCCTAGCCCAATCTCTCACTGCCTCTATCTTCTGAGGGTCAGTTGCCACTCCCTCCTTAGAAAGGATGTGACCTAGAAATGCCACTTCAGATTTCTAGAAATCACACTTGGATAACTTGGCATACAACCTCTGCTCTTCCAATTTCTGCAAAACTGCTGCCAGATGCTCGGGGTGCTCCGCCTCAGACTTGGAGTACACGAGAATATCGTCGATAAACACCACGATGAAAGAATCAATAAACGGCCTCAGAACTCTGTTCATCAAGTCCATGAAGATTGCGGGTGCATTCGTCACTCCGAATGGCATAACTAAGAATTCGTAATGCCCATGCCGAGTTCTAAACGCAGTTTTGTGCACATCTTCAGCTTTCACTCGCACTTGGTGATATCCTGATCGAAGATCTATTTTGGAGAATACAGCTGCTCCTTGTAGACGATCGAACAAGTCATCAATTCGAGGAATTGGATACTTATTCTGAACAGTGACCTTATTCAGCTCCCGGTAATCGATACACATCCTCATCGATCCATCCTTCTTCTTTACCAAAAG
Source organism: Hemerocallis citrina (assembly GCA_017893485.1). Lineage (NCBI taxonomy): Eukaryota > Viridiplantae > Streptophyta > Magnoliopsida > Asparagales > Asphodelaceae > Hemerocallis > Hemerocallis citrina. Next base: position 175,483 of record JACEHZ010000254.1, read on the forward strand.
CACTGGTGCTCCCCAAGGTGACGCACTAGGTTGAATAAAGCCTTTTCGCAATAGTTTCTCAATCTGCCGTTTCACTTCATCCTGTTCCACTGGAGCCATCCTATAAGGTGCCTTAGAGATTGGTGCACTTCCCGGTTGAACAGTGATGCTGAACTCTACATCACGGTGCGGCGGTAGCCCAGGATAATCTTCCAAGAACACAGTCGGATAGTCCCGAACCACAGGAATCCCTTGCAATTCCACAGGAGTCTCTTCCTTGCGGATAGTTGCCACCAGCTTAGAACACTTCAGCTTCCCTTGGAAAGTGACTTCAGGTCCTCCTGGAGCCTTCACTGTTACTGTCTTGGCCTTACACTCGATGCTTGCACTGTACACCGACATCCAATCAATGCCAATGATAACATCGACTCCCAAGATAGTCAGCTCGATCAGATCAATGCCAAAGATTCGATCCCCAATCACTATCTCGCAATCAGCATAGTACCGATCAGTGGTCAAAGTTTCCCCTGATGGCGTAGCTACTGCTAAGATCTTGCCTGGAAAAATCTTCGGTTCAACTTCCAACACTTTAGCAAACTTTGGAGACACAAAAGTATGAGAGGATCCAGTATCAAACAACACCACAGCTTCCTTTCCATTAATATAGAGTTCTCCTGTTACATAACATACATCATTACATAACAGTTTCACACTATGAACGGGAAGAAGAAATGACAAAGAAACCACACTAAACATCAGCCCTCGTACCAGAGATGACCTGATCCGCCTCCTCAGCATCAGCTTCTGTCAAAGCAAATACTCGCCCTGACTGGTATGGCCTCTTCCCAGCCTGCTGTATTGGCACATTGTGATTGCCAGCCCGTGGTTTGAGACATCGAGATTGGTAATGTCCCACTTCACCACAGTTAAAGCAAGTGACTGCAGAAGGTCTCCCTGCATCGTTTCCAGGTCTTCCAGCTACACTGACAGCGTTCGCCCCTATCGGTTTGAACTTCTGTGCAGATGGTTGCCCCTTGAAACTCCCCGATGGCGCGAGCCTCTTCCCAGACTGCCAGTTGCTCTTCTGGTGCTGAGCAACATGGAACTGCTCCATATCCGCCTCCGTTGCTGCCGCCCTCTTCACCAGCTTATCGAATCTCCTGATACCAAGAGGTATCATGCGAGACCTCAAGCTCGGCCTCAGACCATGCTCGAACTTGCGAGCCTTCTTTGCCTCATCCATCACCAGTTCTGGAGCGTATCTGGAGAGCTGAGTAAACTTAGTCTCATACTCCCTTACTGACATGCTGCCTTGCTGAAGTGACAGAAACTCCATGGCCTTTTTCTCCTGAACGTCGGAGGGGAAATAATGCTGCGGAATTCTTCCAGAAATTCCTCCCAGCCAAGCAACAAGCCGCCCATAGTCCTCTTCATCGACTGCCACCAAACAGCCGCATCCTTCTCCAACTGCAAAGTCGCCAACTTGACCTTGCTGCCCTCCGGTGTTTCCAACACCTCGAAGATTGTCTCCACTTGCCGAATCCAGTTATCGGCCGCATCCGGGTCGGACTTTCCCTCGAAAACTGGTGGTTTCATTCTCTTGAACGATTCCACTAGCTTAATTGCCTCGGGTACTGGATTCACCGGTCCCCTTCCCTGGTTTGCAGCCACTGCATTCAGCGTCTGGTAAACCCTTGCAAACTCGGCCTCCAGGTCCAAACCTTCACCATTCCTGGCTCCCCTTCTCGCCATATTCTGATGCAAAAGATCCATTAAATTCGAAGTATAAAATAAGAATTTAAACCAACTTTCATTTCATTGAATTTCAAAGTTTATACATTCGAATTAAAACATTTCTTAACATCAGAATAGAAGAAGATAGAAACTAGGACAATCTAATCTCTACGGGTCCTCTTCGCTGCTCGAAGTTCATCCCGCAGTTCATCCACCTCATCTTTCAGCACATCAGTCAGGTTCTTTTTCTTCTCAAGTTCCCAAATCCGATGGCTAAGAACAGAATAGTCAGCATTCCGCTTCTCCATCTGAGCCTCCAAAACTCCAACTCTATACTTCAAGGTATCCACTTGCCTCTGCAGAGAAGCCACAGCGCTACCCAGAGCTGGTCCCTTTTCTTCATCAGAAGAAGAAGAATCGTCAGGTGAGTTCGGCGGTGGGGTGATCTCTCGGGATTCAGGGTACTCCTCATCATCAGAATCAGCTTGCCCAGGGTGATACTCGTCCTCAGAATCAGCCTGTCCAGGATGGTACTCTTCCTCAATAATATACCAGTCGTCGCCTCCAGCAGGGTCGAAGTGATCAGCCATCTTAGAATAGAGAGGAAGAAGCATAAATCATAGAGCAACACAAATGTAAGTCACTTACATTTAAATCTCTAAATCCAAACACACACTCTAATGTCCACATCTAGGGTGTCGTTCCTTATAAATTTGTACAAGTGTGAAAGCATAGAAAGCGTGGCTCTGATACCACTCTGTAATGCCCCGAATTCCAAATTACTGAATTCGAGATGTTCTACAGGATCTTTTCGCTTCCTTCACATACAATTTTACAAGGAATTTTAAAACTTTTCTTTTACATCAAAGTTTACAACACATTACATTTGAATTTACACAGCGGAAGCAAATTATACAATATTTACATAAATGAACAACAACATGATAAACTCTTTATGCATCCATTCCTCTTTATATGTAATTTATCCTGCATACAACACTGTGGGTACGTCAGTTTATTCAACCGACAATAATTATACATGGCCATCCTCTCTACGCCAGAAACAGTATAATGAATCTCAATTCTTACAAATCACAAACTTGTTCAACATAACAATGCAAATAAGAGGGAACTTTTAATGATGTCGTGTCGTGATTGTGCACTTAAATCCTTAATGCAATTTATTAACATGACACTAATGCGCACTTGTTCGAATTCTATGCATCCCATACTACATAGGTTTGAGGGCAAGCCTCTTAATCGTTCTTCATTTTTTGTAGGGTTCAATCCCCCGCCATGACTTACTCTATTTCTGTAATTCCAATGAGTATCTTAGATGATTCTATGAGTACAAGCATGTATCCTGGCCCCTGGAGTAGAATTCCGCACCATGTCTTGACTCGTCAAGCATGCATTCTGCGACAATTCAGTCTCCTCCCTGTATACACTCCTCTTGCAGTCACCAAAACATCCCACAAGCGTGACTAGAGTCCGATCATTACTGAGTTGTGCCCGCGCCATGTCTTGACGCATCAAGCATGCATTCTGCGGCTCACACACCCGCACCGTACCCTAGCTCTCATACTTATGTTTTTCTCTCACCTTCATCACCTCCACACTATGTATTAAAGTTACATTAGAATCATGAATAAAAATCAAGCTCTAGAGTTAGCCTCTCCATCAACCGGACTTATCATTTCATTTCACTTGACCAACCTGGTCTAATTCTCAATATCATTTCATTCACTGCCGGGGAGACTTAGCTACTCTTTGTTCAATTTCAAATTCACAATATCCAATGGAGCATCATCAGCTCGTAATTCATTTTAGAGTCTCACAGACTTTCTTATCATGATTAGCCTTTCATAATTATTCATAAAATTCTCAATTCTCATCTATGATTCCTTTCACATAATTCATACAGCCATAATCAGAATCCATCGATAAAAGCATAAAGTTCACCATTACCAACAGTAAAATAACATGAATCAAATTATCGAAAGTCCACTCTGTACAGTCGACTTGGAAAAGTACCAGTCGACTTATATAGTCACATACAAATTCCTCATAAAAGCTCGGGATAGTCGACTGTTGCACTCAACCAGTCGCCTGTCCCGCAACCGTTCATATTCACAATATTATCCACATAACAGTCGACTGTTCAGTAATCAATCGTCTGTCCTGGAGATTTCAAACAACATAATTTCTAAGTCCAGATCAGTTGACTTGCTACACGCATTCGGTCGACTGGGCAGATCCATTTTCAATTAGAGAATTTATTTACAGTTCTCACGTGTACTTGCATCATGATATTAATTAACCATATACATCAATTCATATTCCGTAACATTCACAGCATAATCTTTCCAGTTATTAACATGCTCTTTAGGGAAAGCTACTCTAAACATGTATTCGCATTGCTCAAACTTTCTTACAGTAATGAAGGTACAAATCTCAAGTCATCAATATGGGTCTACGTAAATAGAATGTCTTTATTCAGGGGACTTTCAACACTCATATTCAGATTGAAGCACCAGTCGACTTAACACCAAGTCAGTCGACTGCGCTGACAACTTCAGATATTTATCACTATTGGTTCTTTTCATTTATTTACCTTCCCTCCATCATATGTGTCATAGGGAGAAATATACATTTAATAATCACGCCATCATGTCTATTGCCCACATTTTATCAGCACATTTCAAAAGCAGTGTCTCGTACCAGTCGGCTGGCTCATGCGGCAGTCGACTGTACCGTCAGTCTTGTCTCAAATTTAATAGCATGTTCAAGCAATTTCTACCACATTCAATTCACTTTTTGTAACATGGTATCAATCATGACAATTATAGTATTATTCCTACGTTAGAAGTCTTGAGAAACACCCACCTTTTATGAAGAAAAATAACGAAATCCCGCAAGTCCTTCAGTATAGCGCAGCACTTCTTGTTCCTTTGTTCCTCACCGGCTCCTCAGCAATGCTGCTTGCCTCCACAGAAAACTCCCACACAACTCACAGATACTCTCTATAATCTCAGGAAATTTTTAGTGTAAAAGAGATAGGAAATAGTAGGGGGTATTTATACTAGAAGATAAATAGGATGAAGGGTTGAGATCTATTAGGGAGTTGTAGAATTAAGGGCTGAGATTGATTTAGGGGTTGTAAAAACTACCCACAACTCAGGATAACTACCCATGATTTCATCCACTTCTCTTCCCAAAACCGGCCAAGAATTTGTGCCTAATGCACGTGTACATTGAGTGCACGTGTAAGCACAAGTCACACTACAAATATACCCGGAATTTAATGGAGAAAGAAATGTTACATTACAAGTTATAGAAGATAATAAGAGGATTTAAATTCATGGGCTTAAAATCAGTTTGGGCCAAAATAAGTTTATTAAAAGAAAATAAACAAATTAACATTGGGCTTTAAAGCAAGTATTTTATAGGGAAAAATATAATTTATTCATCATGGAGTAATAGCCACATGCTACACAAGCATACTATAAAAGAGAAATAATCTTTAAAAAAAGTCGGGGTATTACAAGCCTTGTCACACACACATACACTCACATATAACTCATTCTAAATGTGTGTTTTTCAAAACCAAAAGTCAAAATAGCTTGAACTAGATTAGCTGTTGAGTACCAGTCGACTGCTACTTGCTCCAGTTGACTGAGTTGGTACAAAACTGCTTAATCTTATTCAAACTCTGACTAGTCGACTCATTATGGCAACCCAGTCGACTGTTCAAGTGCGTTTGACAGTTTTATGTTTTTTAAAATCGCTTTTTCAAATTCAAATCATTTTTTCCGTTGGATGACAGTTGGAGCAACTGTTTCCCAACGTCCAGTGCATCTAACTCTATAAATAGAGGTTAGAATCCACTGTAAAAACAACTAATACTCCAAGCATTTTTTGAGATCTTAAGTTTTTATACTTTCAAGAGATTAAAGCTTTCAATTCACTAAGACTTGGTTCTCTGTCTTCAGTCTAGTATAACATTTGATTTCGTTCTGGACTGGATATAGAAGTCAACCATTTAGCCATGTTCTATATCACAATCACAAACAAGGCTATAGGTTGATTGTAAACAATTTTTATTGTTTTCTTTTTCTCTCGGTTGGAGAATAGGACTCTAGGGTGTAGAGTCAGGTCTGTCACTCTTGGTGGAAGAGTGGGTTGCTTTCTCTGGTTGAGAGAAAGGATTACAGGTTAGACAAGGTTGTTGTCTGAATGCCGTAGGGTATTCTTGTAAACTTTTTTCAAGAATAGTGGAAATCTCAAGTGGGTTGCTTGGGGACTAGATGTAGGTCGGAAGGACCGAACCAGGATACATCGTGTGCACTCTGTGGTTGTATCTCTCTACTTGCATTTATATTTTCTCAGTTTGTGTTTTTACTGTGAAACTTGTCTGGACAGTCGACTGAGTACTTGATAGGTCGACTGGTCAGACTCGTATACTCTGAAAGTTTTCTGTATGTTAAGTCGACTGTCTCAACTCTAAGTCGACTTCACAGACATGTTTAAATTACTTTTTCATTTTGTTAATTCAGTCGACTGGTTTATCCCTTAAGTCGACTGTACAGAAATTTTTTTCTATTCCTCAATTTAATTTCATATAAACACTATTCACCCCCCCTCTAGTGTTTGTTGCCCTGCCTACAGGATCCAACACTTGGTATCAGAGCAAAGTTAAGGGCTATGGCAACTACTTCAAATGCAAATCAGTACCATGAAGGCCAATCTATACAAAGGCCACCTCTCTTCGATGACACAAATTACAATTATTGGAAGTGCAGAATGAAGATCTACCTTCAATCCATCAATTATGAAATATGGAACATGACTGAAACAGAATACAATGCTCCTATGATTCCATATGCACAATGGAATGATGATATGAAGAACCAAACAATGAATAATGCAAAAGCGATGAATGCATTATTTTATGCTCTTACAAAGGAGGAGTTCAATCATGTGTCAAATTCAACAACCGCTCATCAAATCTGACACACACTCGAGGTAACTCATGAAGGAACAAACAAAGTGAAAGAATCTAAAATATCTGTTCTTGTTCACAGGTTTGAAATGTTCCGCATGAAGAAAAATGAAAGTGTGTCCGAAATGATTACCAGATTTACTGACATTACAAACTCACTTGTGGCACTTGGGAAAATATACACTCAAGCAGAGATGGTGAGAAAAGTTCTTCATGCACTTACTCCTGAATGGGAAAAGAAGACCACTGCAATAGAAGAGGCCAATGATCTATCACAACTTTTTCTTGAGAATCTTGTGGAAAATCTAATGGCTTATGAGGTTCAAATTGAAGAAATAAAGAAGGATGCAGAACCACAACAGTCCAAGAAGAAATCATTAGCATTTAAAGCCATGACAGACTCAGAAGATGAAGAAGAAGATGAGGAGGAGATAGCCATGTTCACAAGGAGATTCAAAAAATTTCTAAAGAAAGGTAAGTTCAATTCGAAATTTAGAGATTCTAATGATCCTCCAACTTGTTTCAAGTATAACAAAACAGGTCTTATGAAGAAGGATTGTCCTCTAGAAAATACAAAGTCTAAGGGAAAGACATCCAACTTCAAGAAGGATAAATACACTAAGAACAAGTTTGCCAAAAACAAAAAGGCATATCAAGCAACTTGGGATGACAACGATTCTTCTTTAGAAGAAGAAATTGATGAAACCAATGAGGTTGCGAACATGTGTTTCATGGCATCACAGAATCAAGTAAGTAATGACTATGATTCAGATGATTTACTCGATGCGTTCAATGAAATTTTTCAAGAATTGAAAAAGGAAAAGATTAGAGTTAAGAACCTAGAGAAAGTTAATCAAATACTTTCTCAAGAGAATCTTAACCTTGATAAAGAAGTAAAATCTTTAAATTCTCGTATTTCAAGTTTAGATATGGATCTTGAGTCTCTAAAGAAGAATTATGAAGAGATTTCCAAGAACGTATCTAAGTTTAACAAAGGAAAAGAGAATTTAAACGATGTTCTTCAAAATCAAGTAAAATCTAGTCAAAAGTTTGGAATTGGTTTTAAAAAATCTCTTGTAAAGGATCTTTCTTCTAAAAACACTAGTATAAATAAACCTGAATCTATTTCTAGTGTTAAACAAAAACTTTATGAGTTCTTTGAAAAGCCTAAGCTTGTAAGTTTTATTGATAAAAGCAAATCTAAAGTTCAGCCAAGTCGACTGAGTCCATCCACCATTCGTCTGTCCAGAGGTACTGAGTCTTATTTAACAAGACCAAAACCTCTTATAAGTCGACCTACATTATCTTCCAGTCGACTGACATACAGTAGAAGTCGACTGAAGGATGTTATAAAGTCGACTGGACAGAGCAAACATGTATGGGTTCCAGTCAATTTGAGTTTGAATGATAGAACTGCTTATATCAACTCATATATGTTAAATGTATGTAATTTTGTGAATTTTATTCCTGCTTATGGAGGAAAATCAAACTCATTATGGGTTTGGTTTCCTACAAACTAATATGTTTTGGACCCAATGAAAAGGGTACCATATTCACATTGAATATCTTATAGGTACCAAAGAAAGACCGTTGGATACTTGACAGTGGATGTTCAAAGCATATGACTGGTCATGCCAATCTCCTATCCACCATACAAAGCTTCAATGGAGGAACAGTTACCTTTGGTGATAACAATAAAGGAAAAGTCATAGGAATCGGTATGGTTAGTAAAAACACTAACCCTACTATATCAAATGTTTTGTTAGTTAATGGACTAAAACATAATTTGTTAAGTATTAGTCAATTATGTGATAAAGGTTATAAAATTGTATTTGAAAAAGATGCTTGCTTAATTTATGATTCTACTATGCAAAACATTATTTTTCAAGGTTTTCGCAAAAACAACATTTATGAATTATGTTTGAATACAAATGAGTTTTCAAATGATTTTTGTTTAATAGCTTCTAATAATGATTCTTGGCTTTGGCATAGACGATTTGGTCATGTGAATATGAAAAATCTCTCTAAAATATCTAAGTATAACCTAGTTAAAGGACTGCCAAAACTATCATTTAAAAAGGATAAGTTATGTGATGCATGTCAACTAGGAAAACAAATCAAATCCACTTTTAAAACAAAAGAAGTAATTTCTACTAGTAGGCCACTCGAGTTAATTCATATGGATTTAATTGGCCCTACTAGAGTTGCTTCTTTAAATAAAAGTAGATATGTATTTGTTTTAGTAGATGATTTTTCACGATTCACTTGGACTTTCTTCTTAAAACATAAAAATGAAGCTTTTGATGAATTTACAAATTTTTGTAAACGAATTCAAAACCAAAGATCTCTAACCATAATCACTATTAGAAGTGATCATGGTGGAAAATTTGAAAATGAAACGTTTACAGAATATTGCAACAAGAATGGTATAACACATTCATTTGCATTTCATAGGGCTTCACCACAAAATGGAGTAGTTGAAAGGAAAAAATAGGACTTTGCAAGAATGCGCACGTACCATGCTTGTTGAAAGCAATTTACCTAAGTATTTTTGGGCTGAAGCTGTTGCTACAGCTTGTTATGTTTTAAACAGGATTCTAATAAGACCTAAGCTAAAGAAAACTTGTTATGAGTTATTTTTTAACAAAATTCCTAAAGTCTCTTACTTTAAAACATTTGGTTGTAAGTGTTTTATTCTGAACACTAAAGATAATTTAGATAAATTTGATCCTAGATCTAATGAGGGTATCTTTATAGGATACTCAAATAGGAGTAAAGCATATAGAATTTTCAACAAGTCAACAATGACTATTGAAGAATCAATGCATGTTTCATTCGATAAATCTCTGCCTTCATCAAATTTAATTAAAGATGATGAAACTGATTCATCGCCTTTAAATAAAATAATTACATCTTTAGAACAAACGAGTCTCGCAGATAAGTCGACCGATAAGGACATCAAGTCGACTGAGGAACTTGTCAAGTCGACTGATCCTATTGTGATATCTTCAACTTTACCAAAATCTTTTGTTGAAGTTAGAGATCATCCTCATAACTTAATAATTGGTGACATCTCCCATGGTATTCAGACACGATCCCATATTAATATGATATCTCATACAGCCTTTTTGTCGGATTTTGAATCGAAAAATATACAGGAAGCATGAGAGAATGAATTTTGGATGAATGCCATGCAAAATGAGTTAAACCAATTCATAAGGAATGATGTATGGGATTTAGTTCCACGACCTCCTGATTATACTATTATTGGTACCAAATGGGTATTCAAAAATAAGTTAGATGAATCAGGACAAGTTGTTAGGAACAAAGCTAGACTAGTTGCTTAAGGATATAATCAAGAAGAAGGCATAGATTTTGATGAAACATATGGTCCTGTTGCTAGATTAGAATCAATTCGTATTTTATTATCTTTTGCTTGTTTCATGAATTTTATACTTTATCAAATGGATGTTAAAAGTGCTTTTTTTAATGGGTTTATAAAAGAGAATGTTCATGTTAAACAACCACCAGGTTTTGAACATGAATAATTTCCAAACCATGTTTATAAATTGAAAAAGGCTTTATACGGCCTTAAACAAGCACCACGTACTTGGTATGATCGATTGAAAACTTTTCTTTTAGAAACAGGGTTTGAGATAGGTAAAGTAGATACTACTTTGTTCATTAAGAGAATTAAGAATGATATTTTAATCATACAAATATATGTTGATGATATAAATTTTGGTTCTACTAATAATAATCTATGTCAAGAGTTTGCTAACACCATGAAAAACGAGTTTGAGATGAGTCACATGGGTGAACTCAATTATTTCCTTGGACTACAAATTAAACAGTCTTCAAATGGCATATTTATTAATCAAGGAAAATATGCAAAGGAATTAATCAAACGGTTTAACATGGATAGTAAAAGTACTAAATCCACACCTATGGCTACTACCACTACCCTTGACAAAGATATATTAGGTAAGAATGTCGATCAGAAACTCTATCGAGGTATGATTGGCTCACTCTTATATATAACCGCTAGTAGACCAGATATTATGTTCAGTATATATTTGTGTGCTAGATATCAATCTAGTCCTAAAGAATCTCATTTAAAAGCTGTGAAACGAATTTTAAGATATATTAAAGGCACATCTGATTATGGTTTATTCTATCCACTTACCGATAATTTCTAACTTTTGTCGTATAGTGATGCTGATTTTGCTGGTAGTAAAACTGATCGCAAGAGCACTAGTGGGACATTTCACTTTTTAGGACATTCACTAGTTTCTTGGTGCAGTAAAAGCAAAATTCGATATCCCTATCTACTACAGAAGCTGAATATATCGCTGCAAGTTTGGCATGTGCACAGATTTTGTGGATGAAGCAAACCTTATTAGATTATGGTATTTCTTTTGAAAAACCTTCAATAATGTGTGATAATACCAGTGCAATTAACTTATCTAAAAATCCGGTTCAACATTCACGTACGAAACATATTGATATTCAACATCATTTTCTACGTGATCATGTTTTAAAAGGAGACATATCTTTAGACTTTATCTCTACTGATAAACAAGTAGCTGATATCTTTACAAAACCCCTTAAAGAAGATACCTTTATTACTTTAATAAGAGAACTAGGGATATGTAATTTTCTTGAAATTTGCTGAAAACATTTCTTTTAAGTCGACTTGTATATAATGTTCAGTCGACTGTCCCGTATTTTTTATATACTTATTTGCCTTTCTGACCAGTCGACTGAGGTTTCACCAAGTCGACTGATCAGTTGTTATAGTTATTTATTTTTCTCTCGCCTAAGTCGACTGTCCCTTAATACCAGTCGACTGCCGCGAATCAGTATGTCTTCAACTTCGAATCGTCACACAGTTTTTGAGACAATTTTTATCCTTTGACTCATTCTTGACTTCTTTTGAGCCGTTGATCTCATTCACTCTCAATCTCTGTCGTTCGCTTCTGATAAAAATCTCTTCACTGCCTCCATCTTTTTCACTTTCTCTTTTACCCAATTTTAAGATCTGAAACCCTAAGGAGAACAGAGGAAGATCGAGGTCGACTGCCGGATCTACTGCTTGGATCTGCTGTTTGGAACTGTTGATTTCCAACTTCTTTTACTGTTTTGATTCTCTTCTCTTTGTTGGTATACTCTCTTCCCTTTCCTCTTTTTAATGGCACCAAAAAGATCTAAGACCTCCTATGTAGATGATAGTTCTTCTTCTAAGGACTATTCTCAGTATCTTAGGAGTCCTGATCTCCTGGAGAAATGGTATCTTATTTGTACCATTATGATTTTTCCAGGTAGATTTGTAAATTTCAATGATCTAGATAGGTTCAATCTTATTTCCCTATTTCAAAATTGTAGTCTTTATGACTTTTTATCATTGGAAAATCAACCTCACTACTACCCACAACTCCTTTATCTTTTTTATACTAATATGAGAGTAGTTCAATCGGATGAAGGAGAAGTCATTGTTTATTCTTCTGTAAAAAATAAGAAGATTAAACTCACATCCGAGCGAATTAATCTTATTATGGGTATTGATGATGAGGAACTTGATTTAGGTGAGATCATTTTAGATGATGCATCTATCTTGTCTAAAATCTTTTTGCCAAACTATGGACCCCCCATGTCTAATAAATCTATCACCCCTATTGCAAAACTAGTTGCAAGAATACTATCATATAATATTCTTCCCAAAACAGGGAGTTTTGATCAGTATTCTATGGAATTGCAACAAGCAGTTTATGCAATTTTTGGTAGAATAAATATCAATTGGGGTCGAGTCATCTTTTCTAGACTCCACAAGTCTCATACTCACTTTCTACCTTTTGGTGGTCTCCTCACTAGTGTCTTCCTTGCTTATGATATTGATCTCGACTCCGAGACCAATGTGGTTAAGCATTATGAGTGCCTTGATCGTGCCAGTTTAGCACGCATGAAGCTTCTTGATCCTTCCCCTAGATATTCCCTTAGGCCTACTCCCCACACCCAAGTTCCTTTAGCAACTTCTGCTAGACCATCTTCAGCCTCCAGCTCTTCTCGTCCCCGTGCTGATTTTGATGATCCACGTAGTCTATATCATGCTGTACTATCTCATGGATCGTCAAGATACCCTTGACTCCCATATTGATTCTCTTGAATCCAAAATCTCCAATCTGACACAGTTATTTACCACTCAATTTCCACCTCCATCTCAAGATGTTGATGACGACGACGAAGACGAAGATTGCTGATTTTTTTGTTTTCTTTACTATGTATTTCCTTTCTTGCATTTTTCTTTATGTTGTTACTTTTGTAAGACTTCATTATTTTTGTAAGACAAAGTTCTTCAGTTATTCTCTTGTTTCTTTTTGTTGATGACAAAGGGGGAGAAAACCTCATGTTGTGTATGAGTCTTTTCAAGTTCTGATAAGTAGACTGATTCCTTCTTAAGTCGACTGATACAATATGTATGCATTATGTGCTTTTAATAGGGGGAGCATATCAATGATTGTATGCTTGTATTATTTTTTTGTTATTATCAGCTATTGTGTTGTCATCATCAAAAAGGGGGAGAATGTTGATTCTTAATTTTGATGATTACAACACACTGTAACATGTATCTATGCTATACTATATAATTGCAGGTTGTATACACACAGGCCTCATTTCTATACAGCTGAACAAATGAATAAGCACAAGCTCTGGATATTGACAAAGGCTTCACTCAAAGACTCAAGTCAAGACCTGTCTCAAAGACATTTATTTTTTTCTTGTAAAAAAAATGTAATATTTTTTATTTTGAGTCTTAGAATAATGTACAGCCTTGTCACACACACATACACTCACATAGAACTCATTCTAAATGTGTGTTTTTCAAAACCAAAAGTCAAAACAGCTTGAACTAGATTAGCTGTTGAATACCAGTCGACTGCTACTTGCTCCAGTTGACTGAGTTGGTACAAAACTACCTAATCTTATTCAAACTCTGACCAGTCGACTCATTATGGCAACCCAGTCGACTGTTCAAGTGCGTTTGACAATTTTATGTTTTTTAAAATCGCTTTTTCAAATTCAAATCATTTTTTCCATTGGATGACAGTTAGAGCAACTATTTCCCAACGTCCAGTGTATCTAACTCTATAAATAGAGGTTAGAATCCACTGTAAAAACAACTAATACTCCAAGTATTTTTTGAGATCTTAAGTTTTTATACTTTCAAGAGATTAAAGCTTTCAATTCACTAAGACTTGGTTCTCTGTCTTCAGTCCAATATAATATTTGATTTCGTTCTGGACTGGATATAGAAGTCAACCATTTAGCCACGTACTATATCACAATCACAAACAAGGCTATAGGTTGATTGTAAACAATTTTTATTGTTTTCTTTTCCTCTCGGTTGGAGAGTAGGACTCTAGGGTGTAGAGTCAGGTCTGTCACTCTTGGTGGACGAGTGGGTTGCTTTCTCTGGTTGAGAGAAAGGATTACGGTTTAGACATGGTTGTTGTCTGAACGCCGTAGGGTATTCTTGTAAACTTTTTTCAAGAATAGTGGAAATCTCAAGTGGGTTGCTTGGGGACTGGATGTAGGTCGGAAGGACCGAACCAGGATACATCGTGTGCACTCTGTGGTTGTATCTCTCTACTTGCATTTATATTTTCTCAGTTTGTGTTTTTACTGTGAAGCTTGTCTGCACAGTCGACTGAGTACTTGATAGGTCGACTGGTCAGACTCGTATACTCTGAAAGTTTTCTGTATGTTAAGTCGACTGTCGCAACTCTAAGTCGACTTCACAGACCTGTTTAAATTAGTTTTTCATTTTGTTAATTCAGTCGACTGTTTTATCCCTTAAGTCGACTGTACAGAAGAAAAATCTCTATTCCGCAATTTAATTTCTTATAAACACTATTCACCCCCCTCTAGTGTTTGTTGCCCTGCCTACAGGATCCAACACGCCCTCCTCCCCGCTTTGAGAAGTTCACTCCCTCAATGCGAGTGTTTCAGCCATCCTAATGGAGGTCAGGAAAGAGGATCTTCTCCCACCACCTCCGAAGATGAACACTCTGGGCGAAAAAAGGAACAAGGACAAGTGGTGCCGCTTCCATTGGTACCACGGCTATGACACGAATGACTGTCGGGCTAGACGAGATCGAGGCCCTTATTCATAGAGGGCAACTCTCTAGGTTTTTGAGAAAGGACAGGGAAGATCCTCCTCCGCCCCCTAGCCGACCGGCATGTGGAGACCCCGGACTCCGAAACAGAGGCCGTCCTACATCTCATACATGGAGGCCCAATTGTGGGAGACTCGAACTCCTCCCGAAAAGTCTTCGTCCGGAAAGTAAATTCCATGTAGAAACATCCTCCCTCCAAGGGCCATAGGGTCCCTGTCACTTTTTCAGATAGAGATTTGGAGGGTGTCCGAACGCTCCATTGTGATGCACTGGTAATAAACCTCCATATGGACAACTTCGATGTGCGCTGCATCCTGATCGACAACGGCAGTTCAGTTAACATTCTTTTTCTAGAGGCATTCCAGGGTCTTAAGCTATCCAGAGATTGACTCAAGCTCGCCAGCTACACTCTGCATGGGTTCACAGGGGTGCCAGTGACAATCGAGGGTGTAATAACTCTCGAAGTAACCGCTGGAAAAACTCCAACCACCCGAACCGAGCCGATGGATTTCATGACGGTAAATGTGAAAGCCACTTACAACTTCATCCTGGGTCGACCAGGCCTAGCTGCTCTCCAAGTCATACCCTCGGCCTATCACATGAAGACGAAATTCCCCACCACAGCGGGCATGGGAGAAGTCAGAGGGAGCCAAGAGGCGGCTCGCAAATGCTACATGACCACGGTGGGAGGACCGGTCCTCTCCCTTGAAGCTCTTGAACTCCCCCAAGGGAGTATCCAACCTATATCATAGCCGGTCGATGAGCTGGAAGAGGTGGCCTTCTCAGAAGGAGATCTGACCAGGACATTCCAGATTAGCAAAGTCCTTCCTCCTCCCATAAGATTCGACATTATCCACTGTAGATGGGGAAACCGCGATCTATTTACCTGGACTGAGACTGACATGCTGAGAATCTCCGAAGAGCTCCTCATGCACCACCTCAGTATCGCTTCGGGGGCCAGACCTGTTCAGCAAAAGCGGCGCAAATTCAACCCCGAGTGATAGTAGGCCATCAAAGAAGAGGTTGAGAAACTCTTGAAGGCTTGGTTCATATAGGAGTTCAACTATCCTGTAACGCCCCTACCCCTAGCTCGGACAATTTATACAATTTAGAAGACAAATTATTTATAGTATAGTACAACTGCCCACCAGAGGCTGACTCTCAAAAGGTGGTTAACCGAATTGGTAACTCTTGATCATAGGCAATAGTATTTATTAATATAATATTCTTGTTGAAATCCGATATGGGACTAAATCCCATACTCTGTCTCCTTTTCAATTCCCATGTACACACTCCCGGGTGAACAATGAAGTCATGTCACTAGGTGTGACGTTAGCAATTCCAAAGCAGCAAATGCTTTTGCTTCAATTACTCCTTCACGTGTGGGCCCATCATCAATTACTCACTATTCATTTTCACCTATAATTACCATCATGCCATCATGCATATATTAAACCAAATAGCCAACTTTGTATCAACATATATATATATATATATATATATATATATATATATATATATATATATATATATATATATATTACTCTTTGAAAATTGCGGGGTGTTACACACACCCCCCTTCAGAAATCAGCGTCCTCGCTGAGCACGAGGCATGCACAACCTAGTGCAGGATCTCCTTTCCAGCCGATGTGGAGTGGAGTACCCTAATTCTGCTAGCTGCACAGTACCCCAATTCTGTGAGTTGTATAGTCCCCTTACCTAGGCGACCTGTCCCCAACCTCGCTCCCTCTCAGGCATACTTACCCATACAACTGCTAGCTCCATCTCAGGCATACATCTCACCCACTCTTACCCACAATCAGTGTCAAAAGTCAGCTCTGATACCATTTATAATGCCCCTGCCCCTATCTCGAAAAATTTATACAATTTAGAAGACAAATTATTTATAGTATAGTACAACTGCCCACCACAGATTGCCTCTCAAAAGGTGGTTAACCGAATTGGTGGCTCTTAATCATAGGCAATAGTATTTATTAATATAATATTCTTGTTGAAATCCGATATGGGACTAAATCCCATACTCTCTCTCCTTTTCAATTCCCGTGTACACACTCCCGGGTGAACAGTGAAGCCACGTCGCTAGGTGTGACATCAGCAATTCCAAAGTAGCAAATACTTTTGCTTCAATTACTCCTTCACGTGTGGGCCCATAATCAATTACTCACTATTCATTTTCACCTATAATTACCATCATGCCTTCATGCATATATTAAATCAAACAACCAACTTTGTATCAACACACACACACACACACACACACACACACACACACACACACACACACACATATATATATACTCTTTGAAAATTACGGGGTGTTACATATCCTGAATGGCTGTCCAATGTCGTGATGGTCAAGAAAGCCAACGGGAGCTGGAGGATTTGCATTGATTTTACGGATCTAAACAAAGCCTACACCAAAGGTCCGTTCCCGCTCCCGAGCATTGACGCCCTGATTGATGTAACCTCAGGCTATGAATTCCTAAGTTTCATGGATGCATTCTCTGGGTATAACAAGATCAGAATATTCCTTCCAGATATCCCGAAGACCTCGTTCATCACCGACCACGGTCTATATTGCTACAGGGGCATGCCCTTCGGGCTCAAGAATTTCGGTGCCACCTATCAGCACCTTGTTAATAAGGTCTTCAAGGAACAGATCGGTCGAAACATGGAAGTCTACGTAGAAGACATGTTGGTGAAGAGCGTCAGCAAATCGGATCACGTTTCTGATCTTCAAGAGGCTTTTAATGTGTTGAGTAGACAAATTATGAAACTGATCCCGAACAAGTGTGCCTTCAGCGTATCATCCGGCAAATTTCTGGGGTTCATGGTCAGCCAAAGAGGCATAGAAGCCAACCCCGAAAAGATCTAGGCCATACTCAACATGGCTCCCTCCTCCAATGTTAAAGATGTGCAGAGACTCATCGGACGCCTCGCGGCCATAGGCCATTTTCTCTCCAAGTCCCGAGAAAAATGTCTCCTATTCTTCAAGGCCCTCAGAGGGACTAAAGGTTTTGAGTGGGGGCAATAGCAGCAAGATTCCTTTGATCAGCTCAAGGCCTACTTAGTCAACCCCCCACTCTTGAGCAAGCCAACTCCCGGGGAATTCCTGTACAAATACCTCGCCACATCGGAGCAGACTCTTAGCGCTGTTCTAGTAAGAGAAGATGTCAAGACGTAGAAGCCTATCTACTTTGTGAGTAAGGTCCTCAAGGACACTGAACTCCGTTATCCGAAGCTAGAAAAGATGGCCTATGCATTGGTCATGGCGGTTCGAAAGCTCCGCCTTTACTTCCAGTCTCACTCGGTGGTCGTTCTTACCGACCAACCGCTCAAACAAGTTCTCTACAAGCCCGAGACCTCGGAGTGCCTTATGAAGTGGTCCATCGAGCTGAGCCAGCATGATACAGCTATCAGCCCCGAATTGCCATCAAGGCCCAAGCCCTAGTGGAGTTCATAGTAGAGAGCACAATTCCCGACGCCAACAAAGCGATAGAGGAACCCATGTTCTAGACAGTGTATGTTGATGGGTCCTCGTGTGCCGATGGGAGTGGAGTAGGGGTCATCCTGGCTGGCTCAGATGATTTCATCCTCCAATACTCACTTTGTATCACTTTTCGGGCGTCCAACAACAAGGCTGAATACAAAGCCCTTATAGTTGGCCTATGTATGGCTTGCAAAGCCAGGGCCAAGCGCGTCAACATATTTAGCGACTCGCAGCTGGTGGTGAACCAGGTATCAGGAGAATACGAAGCGCGAGACGATCGCATGGCCAAGTACTTGGCCAAAGTTAAAGAACTGATGGCCTCTTCCAAGGATGCACAACTCCAGCGAATCCCCCAAGAAGAGAATGCGTAGGCGGATGCCCTCTCGAAGCTTGCTTCCTCTTCCCTCAAAGGGCTCGAACAAACCGTCTTAATAGAATTTCTCCTGAGGCCCAGCATCGAGGAAGAAGATCCCGAGCCAATGGAGACGCTGCCCTTAGAACTCGGGGAGAATTGGATGAGGCCCATGCTCGAGTTCCTCATGGATGGGATCCTCCCCTTAGACCCTAAAGAAGCTCGAAAGATCTGAACCAGAGCTGAGCAGTACATACTCATCAAGGAGTCATGTACAGATGCTCCTACACTCAAGTAGACAGCAGACCCTACTTGAGATGTCTCTCCCCCGAGGAAGCCCAGTATGCTTTGAGGAAGGTCTATGAAGGAATGTGTGGTGCTCACTTGGGAGCAAGGTCCATCGCACGCAAAATCTTGAATTATGGATACTTATGGCCCACTCTCCTTAGCGATGCCGAACAACACATTCGCTAATGCGGCCCCTGCCAAAAATTCTCAACAATCCGCCGCTTACCTCAAGCCCAGCTCTCCTCTCTATCCAGTCCAACCCCTTTTGCAATGTGGGGAATGGACCTGCTCGGGCCTTTCCCTCCAGCGCCGGGCCAGCTAAAGTTTCTTGTTGTGGCAATCAACTATTTCTCTAAATGGATCAAAGCCGAGCCCTTAGCGACGATCACAGAGAATAGAGTGCAGCATTTCTTTTGGAAAAATGTTGTCTGCAGATTTGGTGTGCCTCAAATCTTGGTAACGGACAATGGAACTCAGTTCACGGGGGCAGCCTTTTGCACTATTGCTCAGACCTGGGCATTCAGCAATGATTCTCCTTGGTCTCCCACCCACATTCCAACGGTCAAGCAGAGAACGCCAATCGGCAAATTCTCCCCATCCTGAAAAAGAGACTAAACAAGTCTGCTAAGGGTTTATGGGTAAAACAACTCCCCAATGTGCTCTAGAGCTATCACACTACTAAGAAGACCCCCACAGGAGAATCTCCTTTCAACCTCATTTATGGCTCCGATGCCGTTATCCCACTAGAGGTCGGTTTACCTTCCCCCCGATTGATCGCCTACAATGAAGAGCAAAACACGTACGAGCTTCGCGGTAACTTGGACCTCATTTATGAGATCCACGAGAGATCCTCCATTCGGCAAGAAATTTATCGACGTAGGATCGAGCAAGCCTACAAAAAAGAGTCCGCCCTACTAATCTCAAAGAAGAAGATTTAGTGCTCAGAAAGTTATCAATTTATTTTCCAAGCAAGAAAGGCAAGCTAGCACCTAATTGGGAAGGACCATACAGGATCTGCAAAGTTGTCCGACCTGGCGCCTATCAACTTGAAGACCCGGGGGGAAAGTGTTAGATCCTGTAGGCAAGACAACAAACACTAGAGGGGGGGGGGGGTGAATAGTGTTTAATAAAAACTGCAGAAATTTTTCTCGGTGCAGTCGACTGAGTTATGAACCAGTCGACTGATATGTCCAAAATAATTGAAAACAATAACTCTGTGCAGTCAACTGATGAATGAGACAGACGACTGAAAGCACAATGAAACTACAACTACAAACGGCACTGACCAGTCGACTGATAGTGCAAGGAGTCGACTGTCCAGAAGCTTTTTGCAGAACTTAAATAAACAAGAGTGAATGCAAACACAAGACAATCAATCACAGAGTACACAAGATATATCCTGGTTCGGTCCTCCCGACCTACATCCAGTCCCCAAGCAACCCACTTGAGATTTCCACTATTCTTGAAAAAGATTACAAGAATACCCTACGGCGTTACGACAACAACCTTGTCTAACCCGTAGTCCTTTCTCTCAACCAGAGAAAGCCAACCCACTCTACTACCAAGAGTGAAACAACACAGACTCTACAACCTAGAGTCAAAAACACTCTCCAACCGAGAGCAAGAGAAAGAAATACTTTACAGTCAACCTATAGCCTTGTTGGTGTATGTGTTGATGCACGTGGCTAATAAACAAGGTCGACTTCTATACTCAGTCCAGAGCAAATTCGTTGCTATACTAGACTGAGTGTAGAGAACCAGAGAGTATGATCTTGAAAGCTTTATTTCTCAAAAAATCACTTAGAACTTTTTCACAAGAATGCTCGGATTTTCAAAAGGAATTCTCATAATGCTTTCAGTGAGATCTGAACTCTACTTAAAGAGTTTTGATCTCCTGAACGTTGGGAGACAGTTACTCAACTGTCAACCAACGGATCCAAGCTTTTGAGTTTGAAAAAATTCGATTTTGAAAAACAGAAAACGGTCAAAAGCTCTCGAACAGTCGACTGGGTTGCCATATGAGTCGACTGATCAGAGTTTGAATAATTTTAAACAGTTTTGTACTATCAGTCGACTGGCAGAAGCTTAAGTCGACTGGTACTCAAGAGTTAAAATTCTTCAAACTGTTTTGACTCTTTTTGGGGGTTTTTAAGAGACACACATTATGAAATTTTGAGTGTGTGTGTGTGTGACAAGGCTTTACATCAGACTAAGACTCAACAGAAAGTAAAATACAATTGTTTTTACAAGACATTATAGTTTGACACAATTGAGCTAAGGTCTTGAGTCTTGAGTCTTGTCTTGAGTCTTGTCTTGAGTGAATTCTTCATCTGTATCCTTTTGAGCTTGTTCATTTGTTCAGCTAGAATTGTCTTTGGTATGTACACTGCAATGTTAGCTGTATAATATAGACACATGTTGCACTGTGTTGTGATCATCAAAATCAAGAATCAACATTCTCCCCCTTTTTGATGATGACAACACAATAGCTGATAATAAAAGATAATATACAAGCATAGTGAAGACATGCTCCCCCTTATAAAAACACAAAATGCATTATAAAAAATGTCACATGTAACAGTCGACTTATATAGAATAGCAGGCGACTGATCAGAAAACCATACTTAGAAAAATCATAACACAAGGAGTAGCACCAGTCGATTGAGATGCCTTTGGGCAGTCGACTCACCAGAGAGTTAGTCCAATACCCAGTCATAATATAACACAGATAATAAGCAATATAAAACAATATAACCATAACATAGATATATCTCTCCCCCTTTGGAATCATCAAAAAGCACAAAGTAACAAGCTTTTGCATTAAAAAAGAAACTTAAGATAAAGTCTTATACAAAAAGAAATGCATTAAGAAAGAAAAGTACATAATAGAAAAATAAAAAAATCTTCAATCTTCTTCATCGGAGTCTTCATCGTCATCTTGAGAAAGAGGATGAAACTGAGAGCTGAAGAGATGAGTGAGGTTGTCAAGCTTAGAGTCAATGTGGTCTAGCTTGGAATCGAGGTTATGGAGTTGGGTATCTACAGTGGCTGAATGTTTCATTAGATAGGAAACACAGTCATATAGGGTACGAGGGTCATCATAATTGGCTTGAAGAAGTGGATCAGAAGAGGTAGAAGGTCTAGAGGGTCGAGAAGTAGAACCTAACGGAGCTTGAGAAGGAGGAGGAGACCTAGGGGGTGATCTAGTAGGAGCATCAAGGAGTTTCATACGTGTCAAACTAGCACGATCGAAACACTCATAACGAGTAACAACATTTGTCTCCGAATCGAGATCAACGTGCCAAACTAAAGAGTCCAAAGGCAATAAAGACTCTAGTAAGAAGACCTCCAAAAGGTAGAAAGTGAGTGTGGTCTTGATTAAGTTTAGAAAAGATAACTTGACCCCAATTAACAGCAATTTTACCAAAAATTGCATAAATAGCTTTTTGTAATTCTATAGAATATTGGTCATAACTACCCTTTTTAGGAAGGATGTTATAGGCTAATATTCTACCTACAAGCTTAGCAATTGGTTTGATATTTTTGCTTGTCATTGGAGGGTCATGATTAGGTAAGAAAATTTTAGACAATATAGAAGCATCATCTAAAAGAATTTCATCAAGAGGGAATCCTCCATCATCAATACCTAATATCTGATTGATCCTAGTCGGTGTGAGTGTCATTTTAATATTCTTCACAGACGACCGGATTAAGACATCCCCATCTGGTTTTTGCACAACTCTCATATTTGTGTAAAACAAATAGATGAGTTGGGGATAGTAATTAGGTTGGTTTGATAATGAGAGAAAATTATAGAGACTACTATTTTGGAATAAAGGAATGAGATTGAATCGGTCTAGGTCATCAAAATTTACAAATCTTCCAGGGAAGATTGTAATGGTACAAAAAAGATACCAACGATCAATAAGATCGGGACTCAAGAGATATTGAGTGTAGTCTTGGGAAGAAGAACTACCCTCATGAGATCGTTTAGATCTTTTGGGTGCCATGAAAAGAGAGGGGAAAGGATTTTACCTACGAAAAAGAGTGATTCGATCAGGGGCAAGCACAAGCAGCACTGAGAGAGTAGATCACCTTCTTCTCCAAAAGCTAGGGTTTTGAAATTGGGGGTAAAAACTTGAGATCGGTAAGGGGTTAAAACGGCTGGTAAAGGGGGTTTTAACAGCGAATAAACGGCTGAGATCAAAGAGAGATGAAATCGACGGTGGAGATTAGAGATCACGGGTGAAAAGAGAGGTGAAATCCATCTCAAAAGACGCGATGAATAGTCGCTGAAGACGATTGAGCTCGCGACAGTCGACTGGTAGGGAGATCAGTCGACTGAGTCGAGAAGAAAATAAACATTTTATGTCTACTAATCAGTCGACTGGTATAGGAACCAGGCGACTGGTCAGATAGAAAATTGATATGTTTAAAAACCAGTACAGTCGACTTACTTAAGAATACAGTCGACTTAACAGAAACAATTTTCAGCAAATATCAATAAAATCACAAATTCCAAGTTCTCTTCTTAAATTAATGAAAGTATCTTATTTAAGGGGCTTGGTAAATATATCTGCTACTTGTTTATCAGTAGAGATAAAGTCTAAAGATATATCTCCTTTTAAAACATGATCACGTAGAAAATGATGTCGAATATCAATATGTTTCGTACGTGAATGTTGAATCGGATTTTTAGATAAATTAATTGCACTGGTATTATCACACATAATTGAGGGTTTCTCAAATGAAATACCATAATCTAATAAGGTTTGTTTCATCCATAAAATTTGTGCACATGCCAAACTTGCAGCGATATACTCAGCTTCTGTAGTTGATAGTGATACGGAGTTTTGCTTTTTACTGCACCAAGATACTAGGAAATGTCCCAAAAAGTGACATGTACCACTAGTACTCTTGCGATCAGTTTTGCTTCCAGCAAAATCGGCATCGCTATATGACAAAAGTTGAAAATTATCGGTGCGTGGATAAAATAAACCATATTCAGATGTGCCTTTAATATATCTTAAAATTCGTTTCACTGCTTTTAAATGAGACTCTTTAGGACTAGATTGATATCTAGCACAGAAACATACACTGAACATAATATCTGGTCTACTTGCAGTAATATATAAGAGTGAACCAATCATACCTCGATAGAGTTTTTGATCAACACTCTTACCTAATAAATCTTTGTCAAGAGTAGTAGTAGTAGCCATAGGTGTGGATTTACTACTAGTACTATCCATGTTAAAACGTTTGAGTAGTTCCTTTGCATATTTGCCTTGATTGATAAATATGCCATTTGAGGACTGTTTAATTTGAAGTCCAAGGAAATAATTGAGTTCACCCATGTGACTCATCTCAAATTCATTTTTCATGGTATTAGCAAATTCTTGACATAGATTATTATTAGTAGAACCAAAAATTATATCATCAACATATATTTGTATGATTAAGATATCATTCTTAACTCTTTTGATAAACAAAGTAGTGTCTACTTTACCTATTTCAAATCCTGTTTCTAAAAGAAAATTTTTCAGACGATCATACCAAGCACGAGGTGCTTGTTTAAGACCGTATAAAGCCTTTTTCAATTTATAAACATGATCTGGAAATTGTTCATGTTCAAAACCTGGTGGTTGTTTAACATAAACATTTTCCTTAATAAACCCATTAAGAAAGCACTTTTCACATCTATTTGATAGAGTATAAAATTCATAAAACAAGCAAAAGATAATAAAATACGAATAGATTCTAGTCTAGCAACAGGAGCATATGTTTCATCAAAATCTATACCTTCTTCTTGATTGTATCCTTGAGCAACTAATCTAGCCTTGTTCCTTACAACTTGTCCTGATTCATCTAACTTATTCTTGAATACCCATTTGGTACCAATGATAGTCTGATCAGGAGGTCTAGGAACTAAATCCCATACATCATTCCTTATAAATTGGTTTAGTTCATCTTGCATGGCATTCATCCAATATTCATTCTCACAAGCTTCTTGTATATTTTTTGGTTCAAAATCCGACAAGAATGCTGTATGAGAGATCATATTAACATGTGAACGTGTCTGAATACCATGAGAGATGTCACCAATTATTAAGTCGTGAGGATGATCTTTAACTTCAACAAATGACTTTGGTAAAGTTGAAGATATCACAATCGGATCAGTCGACTTGACTTGTTCTTCAGTCGACTGCTTTACGTCAGTCGACTGGTAGACCTTATCAGTCGACTTATCAGACAGATTAGTTTGCTCTAAGGATTTAATCACATTATCTAAAGGTGATAAATCAGTTTCATCATCTTTATTTAAGGTTGATGAAGGTAAGGATTCATCGAATGTAACATGCATTGATTCTTCAATAGTCATTGTAGACTTATTGAAAATTCTATATGCTTTACTCCTATTTGAGTATCCTAAAAAGATACCCTCATTAGATCTAGGATCAAATTTGTCTAAATTATCTTTTGTGTTTAGAATAAAACACTTACAACCAAATGTCTTAAAGTAAGAGACTTTAGGAATTTTATTAAAAAATAACTCATAACAAGTCTTCTTTAGTTTAGGTCTTAGAAGAATTCTATTTAAAACATAACAAGCTCTAGCAACAGCTTCAGCCCAAAAATGCTTTGGTAGATTGCTTTCAACAAGCATAGTACGTGCGCATTCTTGCAAAGTCCTATTTTTCCTTTCAACCACTCCATTTTGTGGTGAAGCTCTAGGAAATGCAAATGAATGTGTTATACCATTCTTGTTGCAATATTCTGTAAATGTTTCATTTTCAAATTCTCCACCATGATCACTTCTAATAGTGACTATGGTTAGAGATCTTTGATTTTGGACACGTTTACAGAAATGTGCAAATTCTTCAAAAGCATCATTTTTATGTTTTAAAAAGAATGTCCAAGTGAATCTTGAAAAATCATCTACTAAAACAAACACATATCTACTTTTATTTAAAGAAGCAACTCTAGTAGGGCCAAATAAATCCATATG
This sequence comes from Hemerocallis citrina, assembly GCA_017893485.1. Classification (NCBI taxonomy): domain Eukaryota; kingdom Viridiplantae; phylum Streptophyta; class Magnoliopsida; order Asparagales; family Asphodelaceae; genus Hemerocallis; species Hemerocallis citrina. Next base: position 201,529 of record JACEHZ010000254.1, read on the forward strand.
AATTAATTCAAGTGGCCTACTAGTAGAGATTACTTCTTTTGTTTTAAAAGTGGATTTGATTTGTTTTCCTAGTTGACATGCATCACATAACTTATCCTTTTTAAAGGATAGTTTTGGCAGTCCTTTAACTAGGTTATATTTAGATAATTTTGAGAGATTTTTCATATTCACATGTCCAAATCTTCTATGCCATAGCCAAGATTCATTGTTAGAGGCTATTAAACAAAAGTCATTTGAAAGATCAATTGCATTTAAATACAATTCATAAATATTATTTTTACGAAAACCTTGAAAAATAACATTTTGCATAGTAGAGTCATAAATCAAACATGCATCTTTTTCAAAAACTATTTTATATCCTTTATCACACAATTGACTAATGCTTAAAAGATTATGCTTTAAACCACTAACCAATAACACATTTTCTATAGTTGGGTTAGAAGTTTTACCGACCATGCCAATGCCTATGACTTTGCCTTTGTTGTTATCTCCAAAGGTGACGGTTCCTCCATCTATGCTTTGAATGGTGGATAGTAGGTTGGCATGTCTTGTCATGTATTTTGAACATCCGCTGTCTAATATCCAGCGTTCTTTCTTGGGTACCTATAAAAAATTTAAGGTAAATATGGTACCCATTTTATTGGGTCCAAAACGCATTAGTTTGGGGGAAACCAAACCCATGAAGAGTTTGATCTTCCTCCATAAGCAGGAATATAATAAGTAGAATTACACACATTTAACATATATGAGTTAATATAAGCAATTCTATCATTCTGATTTATACTAACTGGAACCCATACTAACTTGTTCTGTCCAGTCGACTTAACAGTGTCCTTCAGTCGACTGTTGGTGTACATCAGTCGACTGGTAGATACACTAGGTCGACTTATAAGAGGTTTTGATCTCGTCGAATAAGATCCAATTTCTCTGGACAGACGACTGGTTGTATGGTTCAGTCGACTTAACCGAACGTTAGTTTTGCTTTTATCACTAAAATTAACAACCTTAGGCTTTGCAAAGAAATCATACAACTTGTGTGTAACACTAGAAATAGATGCTGATTTATTTTTACTAGTGTTTACAACAGGAGATTCTTTTACAGACGATTTTTTAAAACCAAGTCCATATTTTTGACTAGATGTAACTTGATGATGAAGCATATCATTTAAACTCTCTTTGCCTTTGTTAAACTTAGATACGTTCTTTGAAATCTCTTCATAATTCTTTTTGAGAGTTTCAAGATCAGTATCTAAACTTGCAATGCGAGAATTTAGGGATTTTACTTCCTTATCAAGGTTAAGATTTTCTTGATTAAGTGTTTGATTCACTTTCTCAAGATTCTTAACTCTAATTTTTTCTTTCTTTAACTCATGGAATATTTCATTAAAAGCATCAAGAAGATCTTCAGAATCATAATCATTACTTACATGTTCTTGTGCAGCCATGAAACATACATTTTCCACTTCGTTATTTTCATCCGTTTCTTCTTCGGAAGATGAATCACTATCATCCCATGTAGCTTGATAAGCCTTCTTGTTCTTGGCAAATTTGTTCTTTGAATATTTGTCCTTCTTGAAGTTGGATGATTTTCCCTTGTTCTTTGCATTTTCTAAGGAACAATCCTTCTTCATGTGACCTATTTTATTGCACCTGAAACATGTAGGAGGGTCATTAGAATCTCTAACTTTAGAATTAAACTTACCTTTCTTTAGGAACTTCTTGAATCTTCGAGTGAACATCGCTATTTCTTCTTCATCTTCTTCCTCATCTTCTGAGTCTGTCATGGCTTTAAAAGCCAATAATTTCTTCTTTGCTTGGTGTGATTCTGTATCCTTCTTTCGATCTTCAAGTTGGACCTCATATGCCATGAGATTGCCAACAAGATTCTCGAGAGAAAGTGTTGACAAGTCATTCACTTCCTCTATTGCTGTGGTCTTCTTCTCCCATTCTGGAGTGAGTGCACGCAAGACTTTTCTAACCATCTCTGCTTGAGTGTAAATCTTTCCAAGTGCCACAAGAGAGTTTGTGATGTCTGTGAATCTGGTAATTATCTCAGACACAGTCTCATTGTCCTTCATTCTGAACATCTCAAACCTGTGGACAAGAACAGAAATTTTAGACTCTTTTACTTTATTCGTTCCTTCATGTGTTACCTCGAGTGTATGCCAAATTTGATGTGCGGTTGTAGCATTTGATACACGGTTGAATTCTTCCTTTGTAAGTGCACAAAATAAGGCATTCATTGCTTTGGCATTGTTCATAGTCTGATTCTTTTGATCATCATTCCATTGTGCATATGGAATGGTAGGGGCAGTGTATTCCATCTCTGTCATTTGCCATATCTCGTAGTTGATTGATTGGAGATAGATTCGCATTCAGCACTTCCAATAATTGTAGTTCGTTCCATCAAATAGTGGTGGCCGTTGTGTAGATTGGCCTTCATGGTACTGATTTGTATTTGACGTAGTTGCCATAGCCTGTAACCTTGCTCTGATCCAAGTGTTGGATCCTGTAGGCAAGACAACAAACACTAGAGGGGGGGTGAATAGTGTTTAATAAAAACTGCGGAAATTTTTCTCGGTGCAGTCGACTGAGTTATGAACCAGTCGACTGATATGTCCAAAATAATTGAAAACAATAACTCTGTGCAGTCGACTGATGAATGAGACAGAAGACTGAAAGCACAATGAAACTACAACTACAAACGGCACTGACCAGTCGACTGATAGTGCAAGGAGTCGACTGTCCAGAAGCTTTTTGCAGAACTTAAATAAACAAGAGTGAATGCAAACACAAGACAATCAATCACAGAGTACACAAGATATATCCTGGTTCGGTCCTCCCGACCTACATCCAGTCCCCAAGCAACCCACTTGAGATTTCCACTATTCTTGAAAAGGATTACAAGAATACCCTACGGCGTTACGACAGCAACCTTGTCTAATCCGTAGTCCTTTCTCTCAACCAGAGAAAGCCAACCCACTCTACTACCAAGAGTGAAACAACACCGACTCTACAACCTAGAGTCAAAAACACTCTCCAACCGAGAGCAAGAGAAAGAAATACTTTACAGTCAACCTATAGCCTTGTTGGTGTATGTGTTGATGCACGTGGCTAATAAACAAGGTCGACTTCTATACTCAGTCCAGAGCAAATTCGTTGCTATACTGGACTGAGTGTAGAGAACCAGAGAGTATGATCTTGAAAGCTTTATTTCTCAAAAAATCACTTAGAACTTTTTCACAAGAATGCTCGGATTTTCAAAAGGAATTCTCATAATGCTTTCAGTGAGATCTGAACTCTACTTAAAGAGTTTTGATCTCCTGAACGTTGGGAGACAGTTACTCAACTGTCAACCAACGGATCCAAGCTTTTGAGTTTGAAAAAATTCGATTTTGAAAAACAGAAAACGGTCAAAAGCTCTCGAACAGTCGACTGGGTTGCCATATGAGTCGACTGATCAGAGTTTGAATAATTTTAAACAGTTTTGTACTATCAGTCGACTGGCAGAAGCTTAAGTCGACTGGTACTCAAGAGTTAAAATTCTTCAAACTGTTTTGACTCTTTTTGGGGGTTTTTAAGAGACACACATTATGAAATTTTGAGTGTGTGTGTGTGTGACAAGGCTTTACATCAGACTAAGACTCAACATAAAGTAAAATACAATTGTTTTTACAAGACATTATAGTTTGACACAATTGAGCTAAGGTCTTGAGTCTTGAGTCTTGTCTTGAGTCTTGTCTTGAGTGAAGTCTTCATCTGTATCCTTTTGAGCTTGTTCATTTGTTCAGCTAGAATTGTCTTTGGTATGTACACTGCAATGTTAGCTGTATAACATAGACACATGTTGTACTGTGTTGTGATCATCAAAATCAAGAATCAACAGAAAGAAGGTGCCAAGAACATGGAATGCAGAGCACTTATTGAAGTACCAAGAGGGCATTTGAACGCCGCTCCAAGCAACTTCTAGCTCTAAGAGCGTTTCTAAGTCATTCTTTCTTATTTAGTTCGTTTTTGCAAATGTAATAATGGATCGCAACTCAGAAGCAGTCACTTAGTAGTTATTTTTAATAAAAAGCAGTTCTCTCTCTTAGAAAAACTATTGTCTTAATGTTCTTTTACCGAGCACGAACTTTCTCAAACAACATGTTCGGAGTCCAACACTTGGTTCTATGCTGCTTTTGCTACTTGCGAATGAGCGAGTACAAAGTAGCTCACCATTCGGAATTACTCCTACAACTATTGGTACTCTCTAAACGACAAGTTCGGAGTCCAACATTTGGTTCGATGCCGCTTTTTCCACTTGTGAACGAGTGAGTACAAAGTAGTTCACCATTCGGAATTGCTCCTTAAAACTGTTGATACTCTCTAAACGACAAGTTCGGAGTCCAACACTTGGTTCGATGCCACTTTTACTTCTTGCGAATGAGCGAGTACAAAGTAGCTCACCATTCGAATTGCTCCTACAACTGTTGATACTCTCTTAACGATAAGTTCAGAGTCCAACACTTGGTTCGATGCCGCTTTAGCTACTTACGAACGAGCAAGTATAAAGTAGCTCGCCATTCGAAATTGCTCCTACAACTATTGATACTCTTGCGAACATTAGCGAAACACAAATTCTCACAAGAAGCTCGAAAAATGGGTATATTATTTCATTAAAATTTGAGATACAAGTCTGATTCTAGACAAAAAATTCATACAAGAGACTACAAAATTTCACTCTAGCCCCTTCTAGGGAGTGGGATGCTCCTATTAAGTGATATCCGGGGATGGTGAGTGCCATGGTGCTCTTGCCTCGCTTCCGCAGAAGTCTCTAAACCAGTGAGCTGAATCGCATCACCAGAACCCAAGAGTCTCACCGTCGCCCCAACAGACGCCCTGCTCGAAGAGTCGGCCACTCCACTATGTGCATCCCCAGGGTTCCCCAAAAGGGGGGGGCAAACGAAGTGCTAACTCGTGGAATGATCTTCCTTGGACATACTCACCCTGAGGGCACGAAGTGCTTCTAACGTTGCTACCCTCAAAAAGTCATTGTAGACGAAGGTTCTCCACCTCTAGCTCGACAACCCGCTCTTTAAGTGAGTCATCTGTTACTCTGATCTTTAAGCGAGGCAATCGGCTCGAACTGCTTCCATGCAAAACGTCAGAGAGAATCCTTTGAAGATGTGCTGCCTCTAGACTTTTTTCAAGCACCACATTTTTCAATTATTCCCTCTTGGATCTCGCCTCGAATAGAGAGTGATGAAGAAACTTAAGCCTCAGGCCCTGGTTGGCAGCAATCGAAGGAAAGGACTCCTTGCCGACGGGGGACACCTTGTGAATTCTCTCTTCAAGATGCCTCATCTCAACATCTCGGCGAGCCAAGGTCAACCTCAAACGGCCTAACTCTCACTCCGCTTTGTAAAGCATCTCCCGAGATCGGGTGAGGCCTAACTCCGTAACACCTAGCTTATGGCGGAGAGCTGATACTTTGCTACCCTGGGGAAACCAAAAAATTGGCAATGTCAAACGCTTATATTTCGAACAGAGCTACAAGATAGTTCTATTTTTCTTTGAGCCTCACAGCACAACATTGAGTCCAAAAACTTCATTTCATTGACAAAGAATAAGATACAAAAGCGGTGGCTAGTCCGCTATAAGGCAGTACAAAAACAAAGAAAAAGAGAACGAGTACGGACACAAAGAGTCAAAGAGCCACCTTGGGGGGCTGCTTTGCAATCGTCTTTGGCACCTCCACGATCGCTGACTCAGGGTTCGCCACGCCGTCCTTCTCCTTTCCTTCTTCTTCTTCCCCTTCATCTCCTTCTCTGACTTCCTCTGTCCCCTCAGCAAACTCGCCTTCGGGAGGGGCATACTCGCCTTTGAGAAGGGCATACAGGCTATACCCCAAGTTGTCAAAATCGGGTGACGAGCTTCCACGTGCTTGAGGGCTCTGGCATAAGACTGCTCCATGTTCGCGTGCATATGCGCCTTCGCCTCGGCCCTGATCGCCTCTGCAGCTGCTGCCACCGCTGCCTCCTTCTCCCTCGCCTCATCCTCGGCAGCCTTCAGAGCATTCTCCTTCTCCTGACCGGCCCTCTCCTTCTCTTTGTCAGCCCTCGCAGCCTCGACGGAAACCCGTTCATTCGCCTTTGCCAAGGCCGACTCAAGGAGGCTGATTTGAGCAGCATGAGACTCCGACAGACGCTGCTCTGCCTTATACATCTTCACAACCTTGTCCCTCTCTGTTCGATCCTTATCATTCGTCGCTTTGAGCTCCTTCTCTTACTCGGCGAATTGCTCTAAGAGGTGGCTGAAGTGGGACGTGATCTGAAAACAAAAAAAGAGGCTAAGGTTTGATGCACGACACTTGGAAATTTTGAGAATCCAACAAAGTTACTCACCGACATCGTCGCCCTAGAAATCTCGAGGGCGTCATCACCCACCATCCCTGCCATCAATGATGCTTGACCTTTCAGGGTCGGTAAGTGGCGGAGTGCCTGCATGCTCATGATGGAATCCCCGAGGAAGCCGTCATGTTTCATTACCTGCTAGTCGGGGAAGAAGAGCCCCTTATAATCCTCGGTAAGAATCGTCTCGACCTCGGCAGTAAGAGGGGGAGCCTCGAGAGTTAGTGCAGCCCCAACAGAGAAGGCCTCGACAGAGGGGTCAGAAGGGGTGGACGGGGGAAGAGTAGCAGTAGGAGCGGACGGAAAAAGGGATTCCAGGTCCACTGTTAGGGGCCCCGTCGATGGTCCCTTAGTAGCTCGGCTAGACGAGGGTCCCGCCGTCGTCCTCTTCCTTTTCTTGTTATCGATGCTTTTCCTGCCACCTACACCTCTGTCAAGCAGCATAACTTGGAAATCCATGTCCGGGGCCTCTGGGGGAATGAAAGCCAAAAAAGTTAGCGCAAGATGAAAACAATTTTAGAAATAAATATAAAAAGAAAAATATTTGAAGCATACTGGGGTCGATCGGGCTGAGACCCCTACTGAAGAGAACCTCCTCGGTTGTCATGCCCCGCTTCCCAAAAAGGAATACAGAATACTGATACGTGACTAAGCTTAGCGAATAATTTTCATCATCAATAAGCTGTCAGGATTTTACAACATTTCACATGAATAATCAGAGTAGGAAGCAAGATAAGTCAACCACGCATGTATAACTAAATCAATATACCAACAAGAATTTACTTGAAACAAAATTTAATAATCTCAAATAAACCAGATCTGAACAAGTCAATAATCCTGGGTCACATTGCCCAATACAAATAATCCAAGTAACAGATACATTATTCAAATAAGCAATAGAAAATAATAATAGCAAAACTCCAACATCTAAAATCTCATATCACTTACACCATCTGGTAGCTGCTCTCCAAAATTTGCAATTTAGCAAATTGCAGGAAGAGGAAAAGAAAACAAAATGTCCGTCAATGCAAGTTACGGGCCGCTTGTAGTACAGGCACAAGTACAGGAAAGATAAACAAGAATGGAGTAACAACGAAAGCAAACATAGTATGGAATAGACATGGTAACAAAATAGAACAACTAGCATAGCAAAATGAACGAGTGCAAGTGACATGTAAAAAGTGTCAAGTAAACAAGTATATGAGTAACAAATAACAAGTGTCAAGTAAACAAGTATCATGTAACCAAGTAACAAGTAGCAAATGTCAAGGATCAAGTATCATGGTAAAAGTAATGAGTGTCAAGTATCAAGTATCATGTACAAGTAACAAGTGTCAAGTATCATGTTGTTTCAAGTCTTGTATTATATCGATCTAGGTAGCACTTCATGCATCCCAAACTTTTACCACATGGTTGCTACTTACATGCAAATTTCATTTAGGCCTAGTGGTGAGTTTCTATAGGGCCGTGTACTCAGGCGTCAAGTCAAGTAACAAGTAACATGCACGAATCACATAATCATGAACACGTGGCATCAAGTAGTAGTATCCAGTATGAATCATGTAGTCATGAAATATGGCGGCAAATAATAACAAGCATGAATCATGTAATCATGAAACATGGTGGCATATAGTAATAACAAGCATGAATCATGTAATCATGAAACATGGAAACAAGTTAACAAGCATGAATCATGTAGTCATGAAATATGGCGGCAAGTAATAGGAAACACGGGCCCCCTTCTGACTACACATACCTATATTGTCCACTACCAAGGTCTTTCCCTTAACCCCGGCTTGGTTATTTGTTATTATTATCAAGCAGGCACTTGCGTGTACAAAACATGGCAAGAAATACATGTTATGATCAAGTAAAAGGTTCAGGTTAGAAGATAAACATGCACAGGTGAAAAACAACATGTAAAAGATTGGAACAACGAAAATTGTAGTTAGGACAGCAAGATAGTACTGCACCAAATCTGGGGTTTCCGTTGCCACAAACATGCAAACCTGGATCCATCAGAAAATCTGGAAAATAGACTCTCGGCCGAATCCAGCAAATATATATAAGTCATATGGTAGTTCACAAAAACATGACTCAAAACAGATTTGTATTCAAAAAACGTCTTCAACCAGAAATCAGAAGTTTGTATTCAAGAACAGGAAAACAGCATAAAAACTTACTGATTAAAATCCATGAAAAATCTAGGGTATTCCCTAGTATTTTTAGTGACAGAAAATAAAGTTTCATAATTTTCCAACATAGATAGAATAGTCAATTAAAATCGGCAAGTAGCAAGATACAGAAAGTTTGTAAATCTGGAATCATAAATACAACAGTACTAAAACAGCAATATCTCATAAAATATAAATTGAAATCTAGATCCTTCAAAAGGGTTATAAAATAGATACAATAGGCTATAATTTATATTCACAAAGTTTTTATAGAAAGCAAATTGAATCAGGTCGAAATTATGTATCTTTACTGAACAGTATGAAAATTTTGCATGTATAGCAATTGTTCACAAGCACAAAATGGTTTATAAAAGTTATTAATTAAATCCATAAAAATTAGGGGTTAATCCCAATAATTTCTAGTTGTAACCAGCAAAATATTGGATCAAAATATTATCTTTAACATCAGTAGAAAAATAAATTACCATACAGAATTGTATTAAACTGGATCTGGAATTTTAAACACATTTGTAGTAAAATATTCATAACTCGCAACTCATAAATCGAAACCGAGATTTGTCAGAAAATCTGAAAAGTAGAAAGAATTCTCTATAATTCATATTCACAAATAATTTTCGTATACTGACCTTAATAGGGTCTAAATTACTGAACAGAAACGGGAAATTGACAAAATAGAAAATATTCTTCATGCACAAAATCAACTAGTTCACATGAAACTCATCCAAAACATAACCAACCGTGAAATGTGGTGTACTAGATGCCCAAGCAACATGGTATAGGGTATTTAGCAAGTCTACAACGAGTTATACTACAACGAACACATCATGCATACATGATCATACAACAAGTCATGAATCACGAACAACATGCATGTATACAACAAGAAGTGGTTATCCCTAAGTTATTTCATGTCATGTGTGTAATGAGGCAACTACGGGCAGGTTAACCCAATAGTGACAGGATATAATAGGGGTTTTACACAAGAATTGTCTTTAGAACACAACTACACTACAGGCGGTATTTAGTACTTGTATTTGCAACAGAAATTAATACAAGTTACTTGCCTTATAGTTGACAACGGGAACGACGATGCAAAGAGAATAACGGGAACAGATTCCCGGGGCACGAACTCAACGAACGAACGAACCACGAACACAATCAGACGGATAGATCCAAGAGATCAAAATCGATCGAACGGCTAGATCAAGACTGATGATGATGGAGACGATGATGAAGCTTACAATCGGGATGGTGATCAGACGACCAGATAAAGATTTGATCATCATGATTAGGATGATCAAAATCGGATCAACGGATGGCTAGGAATGCTCCCTATCATGCACAAAAGCAAGGGCAACGGCGGGAATGGGTGGCACAGTGACGGCATGGCGACAGGAGGTCTCGAGGCTTCGCTGGCGGCAAGGCGGAGGACGGCAACGGAGGGCACGCTGTCGGGCTGCTGTCTCTGGTCTGTCCTGTTAATGGGGAAGGGCACCACTCACAGGGGTGCTGTCGACTATGGAAGAGGAGGTGGCCGTGGGGCTGCTGTGGCATTGCAGCTGCAGGGGCACAGGGGCACCGAGGGGCTGCCGGCGATCTGTTGCGTCGCTGGCGATGCTGCAGGAGGGAGTCAGACTTCGCTGGCATCGTTGCAGAAGGAGGGCACCTGGTGGTCGGAGAAGATGGAAGGAGCGACGGGCGAAGAGCTACGCAACTGGCGGAGGAGCGACCAAACACCAAGATCACTCCCTTCTCTTCACAAAAAGCAACCCCAAAAAGTAATCCCATCTTCTCCGAATACCCAACAACGACCGAAAAGAGGGAGAACAACGGGGATGTGCACGACAACTGGCGATGGTGGCAAGGCACAGGGCGTCGATGGCAGGATGGGCGCTGCAGCCGAAAGGGTGCGATGGGGGTAGGAGGAGCTGCAGGCAACGGTCGGCGGAACAGGCAGTCAATGCTCTGTTTCGGGGGCAAAACAGAGGAAGGGGGCGGGTGGCTTCGACTTCGGAGGTAGACGGTGACTGCAGGCGGCAGTCGAGGAGGATGGGAAGGTGATCGGGGATCGGTTGTGGGGTGTCGGCGATGGGGTTCAAGATGCAGGGGATGGGTTTGACTACAGCAAGATGAAGACGACCGGAGGAGAGGTAGAGGATGGAAAGGGCAGGGACGGGGAGCAGTCGAGGGCGACTAGGCGGTGCACTGGCGGTGGTCCGCGAGGGTGACAGGAGGCGCGAGCAGACGGGGAGGGTGAGGAGCAGGCTCAAGAGGAAGAAGATGAGGGGAACAAGGGTAGGGTCTCAACAGTATAGGGGGTAGGTTTGGATGCTAGGGTTAAGTTGGAGGTTAGGGTAAGTTAGGGTTAATATAATAGGGTAGAATAGTATTTATATGGGTTTAACAGGATATTGGATTTCGGGTAGGATCTAATAAGAGAATGGGCTTGGGGTTTTTGTTAAAAATCAATTAGTGGGTATAAATCCAATAGGGAAAAAATACTTAGCATTATAGGGATTATAAAATAAAATAATAATAATTATAGTATTAACAATAAAAATAACAATAATGCAATTAACAAGAAAATAATACTAATAATGATAATAACAACAGTAATAATATATTGATGATAATAACAATAATAACGATAACAATAACAATAACAATAATAATGACCATAATAATAAAGATAATAATACTAACATTAATAATAATAATTATAATAGTAACAACAACAATAATCATAATAGCAATAGAAATAATAATAATAACAACAAAAATATCAATAATAATAATAATAATACTACTAATAATAATAACAATAATAATGATAATGACTGCAATTAAAGTAATAACAATAATAATAATAAGATTAAAATAATCCAATAATAATAATATATTTGATTTGGGCTAAAATGTAAATAGTCGATCAATTAGAAATAGAAAGTAAGATTAAAACACACCGTTATTCGAAATGAATAAAATTTTCAATTAGAAAACACTTTAATAAAAGGTCCAAAAAGAATTTAGCACAAAATAAATTTATGAAAATCGAACTATAGAAAATACACGGAAAATACTTATTGTCGGGAATGGGGGTTACATTTTTCCTAATTTACTAAAAAAAAAATAGCCATTTCTAGCCGTTGGAAAGGATAAAAACGGTATTCCCTAACCCCAAATATTAAAAAAAGAAAAAGTCCAACGGTCGTCCCGTCGGGTTGGACCGCCCAGTTTCGGTTCGGGGCTGGTCCAATTCACAACCCGGCAGGTCCGCGCCCTAGCGGTCCGGTTCAAACCGAGTCGTTGTTCCAGACATCCGGAAACTAGACGGCCCACCTAATTTATGCCGGCCGACCTGGGACCGGACCACTAGGAGCGGTGCGGTTCGTTCCGAGCTACAAACCGGGAGGATTTCGGGCCGAATCAGCTCGATTGGCATCTCTAGGTAAATTTCACTAAACTATACCCATGTGTCACCAATTTCTTTTCGTGGTTCGGTGTACTCCGTCCATTTTTTTTAATGTGAATTGGCATACTCCGTTAGTTTCATGTACTACGTGATACCATGTGACCATTTTTAGCGATTTCTTGCTAGTATACCCCTATGGTTACTATTCTTGTTTAATTCCGTTATTTTTCATGATTAAATATGCTTATTATCCTATTTCTATTTTAAAAAATGAAAAATAAGAGAAAGAGAGAGAAGTGAAGAGTTTTATTAATAATTTTTTTTAAATTTTTAAATTTTTTAAACTGGAATGGAGCCTAATGACTCTGGGCCTATTAAAAAGAAGAAAAAAAACATAATGATTGACCATGTATCTTACAAAGAATTGTATCATGGTAAATTAACAGCCAAAGTGCATCAAAAATAACATCCAACTAGAATGTAGCTTAGTCTTATACAAAACATCTCTAAGAAAGAGCAATAGATAACTCTCCAAATAAGAAACTTCTGAAGACTCTGCAGCATCAAGGACTTCAAAATAACTTCAACAAAAGAGTTTCAGCACATCAGCTGTGACAAAGAAGATAGCCAAAACTGTTTGGATGGGGTGTCTGCAAACACACCAGTGGCATAGCGGAACTAAATAGACAATTGAGGAAGTCGAAGTAGATGAGATAAGTCAATGAACATCCAAACAAATAGATCTACCAATCCAACACAAACACAACGAGGATTTATCCCGGTTAGCTTTGGCTTATTCCGGATGGAAAATATAGGAAGATATAATATTCAAGTAGAAGAGATTACAAAGAGTTAATGATTCACTTTATACAAGAAATTAAACTCACTCACCAAAAACTATCTCTCTCTCAAGCCTCTATTTGCAATGGAGAAAAAAATCTATGAAGTCTACCTCTCATATTGCAGGCTACAACAATATATAGAAGAAGAGTAGAGAGAACCTTAGGTTAATCTTGATTCTTAGTTGTTCGATATAACATGTAGAACAAGTAACTGAATATGAGCCGTATGATCTGACTTGGAGTTGAAGATTGGGCTGAAACAACCTAACAAATCGAGGCCCAAAAAAGAACACAGTGCCACGGGCGGTTGACCGTCCAACAAGACCGGTCGACCGACTTCCTATCGTCCAAAACCTTGTACAACTGCGGTCGGCTGTTCGGTCAACTGACCAGTCGACCACTCCTCTCTGACTGCCGTTGTTGTTGTTTTGTCTTCTTCTCTCTTCGACGCTTTGACCTTCGTGCTTCATCTTGTCTTCTTCTAATCTGGACTACGAGTATTCAAGACATATTCTTAACAATCTCCACTTTGGATTGCATATGAGTGCTATCAACATGATGTGATTTCTCATCTCCAAACTCTACTAAACTCCACTTGCAAATATACTTGGAACAATAGTTTCTTCTAGTTGAACATAGCTCTATCCAATCTCATCGACCAGTATACCCCCTCAAGGTAACACATCAGTAGGCATTACACGGAGCTGCCAACCTCGGCACGAACTCCACCTACATCAAGGCAATCTCCACCTTCCAACGATATTCAATCGCCGTAGTCTCGGATTGATGATGCTAGTTGTAGCGAACTAGATGAGCTTGCTGAAATAATGGGAAAAGAAGTAACGAAACCTGTACAGGTATTTCGGATTCCCCAAAACTTGTAGAGATTGTTTTGGCTTGGCCCAGCCACTCTCATACCTCTAATTACCTTTCGACGACCCTGAAAAATAGATAGAACTTTACCTTGAGATGTGTACATACAACCCCATTCTTCAAGAGTTCCCAAAGAAATCAGATTCCGTTTAAGCAGAGGAATATACAAAATTTTCCTTAGACTGAACTTGTTTAGACCTAACATATTCAACTCAACTATCCCCTCACCCATTACTTCACAAATCTCTCCAGTTCACGTTCTCACACAACGCCCTGTAGTAGAATTATATGTAGAAAACAACTCCCTCTCGGAGCAAATATGAGAAGAACTCCCGGAGTCAAGAAACCAACTAGAATCTAGTTCTAAATAATTTTAAACAAGAAGACACAAATCACCTAATTTAGAAAGGTAAATCACATTTGCGGTAATATTGTCATCCTTGGCACTTTTCTGATTATGCAATTTCCAACAGTCTTTATTGATATGCCATGACATCTTGCAATATCGGCAACGAATTGAATCCTTTTACATAGCACTTTGTCTTCCCCCTGAAGGACCTTCCATTGCTAGACAACTTGGAGTAGAAGACGATTTATGGGTCTCCTTCCTAAGTTGATTTTCCTTCAATGCTTTAATTACACCATGTACCTAAATACTCTCCTTCATAGATCTATCACGTAACATGGTAGTGATCAAAAGCTCGTACGAATCCGATAGTAAATATATCAGGTTGAAAGCTTTATGTTCCTCACTCACATCCGCATTTATCGCCTTGAGTTCCGATAGAACCTTGTTGAACTCTATAATGTGGTCTTGGAGATCGGTACCTTCCTTCATAGATAAATGGAACAACTTGCTCTTCTAATGCATCTGATCTAATAATGACGCACCAGAGTAGTCAGTTATGAGTTTTTCCCACAAACTTGCCGCATCAGCTTCATCAAAAATCTACACTTGACCGTCCTCCAAAAATATTCAGATCAGAATTATGGCTCTTTCACGAATATCATCCCAAACATCCTCCTTCATATCAGATGGATTTTCGTTCTGCTTGACGACTAACTGTAGATGTTCTTGAACTATAATATCATACATGTCTACCTTCCAAAGATTGAAGTTTATCTTTCATCGAACTGCTTGATCTTCAAAAGACCGTGACTTGTCATCTTAACCAAGGAACTCGGCAACTTGAAGCTCTAATACCAATTTGTTGGGATGGGGTGTATACAAATACACCGGTGGTGCAGCAGAACTAAATAAAGTAATGAGGAAGTCGAAATAGATGAGACGAGTCAATGAACACCCAAGAAAATAGATCTACCAATCCAACACAAACACAATGAGGATTTATCCTGGTTAGCTTTCACTTAATTCAGATGAGAAATATAGGGAGATATAATATTCAACTAGAAGAGATTACAATGAGTTAATGATTCACTTAGTATAAGGAATTAAACTCACTCATCAAAAACTATCTCTCTCTCAAGCCTCTCTTTGTAATGGAGAAAATAATCTATGAGGTCTACCTCTCATATTAGAGGCTACAACAATATATAGAAGAATAATAGAGAGAACCCTAGGTTAATCTTGATTCTCAGTTGTTCGATATAACCTGTAGAAGAAGTTCTTGAATAAGAGCCATACAATCTGACTTAGAGTTGAAGATTGGGCTGAAATGACCTAACAAATCGTGGCCGAAAAAGAACACATCGCCACGGCCGGTCGACCATCTAACAAGACCGGTCGACTGATCTCCTCTCGGCCAAAACCCTTTACAACTATGGTTGGGTGTGCGGTCGACCGACCAGTCGACCACTCCTCTCTAACTGCTGCTGTTGTTGCTGTTTTCTCTTCTTCTCTCTTTGACGCTTCGACCTCCGTGCTTCATCTTGTCTTCTTCTAATCTCGACCACGAGTATTCAAGACATATTTCTATCAAAAACCTCCTTAATTAGCATGATGAGAGGCTGGAATTAATCAATCCAAAAATAGTAGTTATAGAAATGGAAACCATGTTAACTAATGAAACTACCAGATTATCTAGAGAAGATAGTTTCAAAATGCTTCTCTTAGTAGGAGTGATGATATCAGACAAAAAATGCATATAAAAATGAAATCTTCTAGCAATTTCTCAACGAGAGGACTTTGTTACTGAAAATTCTGTAATTCCTCTCTTTTCAGACAATCCAGAAAATAGCCATCATAGCAAGATCATTAACGGGTTTGGATCTAATAATCAGCCTAAACCCAGATTCGGTACTAAGCCAAATTAGAATGGATCAACTTGACACCGTGAACACCCAAATCCCGACCTAAAGGACGGTCAACCTACTAACTAATTAGACTCACCGACATGTGGTTCCCACAAAATACTAAAATCCAAAAAAGTTACATACTTTGACCAAGAAAAGCTAAAAACAGTTTGGATCGGATTTTAAAAACAGTTTTTGGTTTTTAAAATCAAAACATGTGGTAATTTTGTTTGTATACAAATTTTTCGAAAACACATTTTAAATTTCACACTCAAAACCTATGTGTAAAATGAGTTTTTTGAAAATAGAAAAACATTTTGTCTGAGATAAGTTTTTTCATTTCCTAACTAACATATTGTATTTGTATATGTATATGTGTATATGTGTACATTATGTACGTATACAGTATGTATTCATATAGTATGTATACAGTATGTATGTATATGTATGTATATATAATAGTATGTATATTATTATTATTATTATTATTATTATTATCATTATTATTATTATTATTATTTTATATATTTTCTAGTATTATAATAAATTAGCATTTCATATATACTATTTTATATAATTATTATTATAATATATTATTATTTTATATATACTATTATTATTATATATATTATTATCATTTTATATTACTATTATATATATTATTATATAATATATATTATTATAATATATTGTTATATATATAATTATAATATATTATTATTACATATACAATAATAATAATAATAATAATAATAATAATAATAATAATAATAATAATAATAATAATAATAATAATAATAATATATTATTATTATTATAATAAATTTATATATATATATAATTACTAGGTATGCCCGTGGACACGTGCCTACGCACGTTTTCGAAAACGATGCAGTATATAAAAGCCCTGTAAAAAGTTAAATATATGCACGTCTTCGTGAAGAATGATATATATAGATGTGTATATGGTAGTAGACATTGATATATTCTGAATTAAGTTGTTTATTAGTTTATATCTTGCAAGATCATTTGTCAGGAGCTCAGGATTAAAAAAGAGTACTGTGAATCTACAATAATAGTGGATCAAAATCACTTGCTATGTGTGACTTCAACATAAGAGATTTCATATTTTATTTGTGGCCTGCCAAAAATAGCAATTCAGTTGCTAATGCAGTTATCATCTCAAACTGCATGAGTTAATTTCCCATTGTCATAATTTCATGTAGTTAACCATGTATGATTTTAGAAGATGTTAAAAGAGAGAGAGAGAGAGAAAGCTTATTGTGATGTACGTGTTAAGACCTTTTATTAAATGTGATCAAGTACAATTATGTTTCCATATTAATATATCTATTTCCATATACTGGACAACGTACTGCAAATTTGATCTGAAATCTACTTGTTGACCCCAATTTTTTATATATTTCAGTGTGTGAGATATTTTACATTCTTGAATATAGTTATAGAATAAAAAAAAAGGTACATGCTAGTAGAACTAACATTGGCCTCAACCCCTCAAAATAATTACGGAGTGATTCACACAAAATACATAAGCCCAACTATCAGGCATAACAAATATTCTGAGAACATGAAAATTGCAGATGGATAGACGACTAAACCCGTCATAATGAAGAGACCTGAAAAATCATTTTAATGAAAAAGGAATCAATCAAGTCAAAACCAATGAGAACTTAAAAAAACCAACATTAATAGTTTGTAGGAAAATGCATTTTCAAACCAATACCTTTCAAAATGACTGATGTACAAAAGAGATTGCCTTTAAACTCGACGGTTCGAACCCAAAATGCTCTTCATCATCCCAACATATCTGTATAATAAAGCTTACTATTAGTTAACTATTACCATGTATGATTTTATTTTTTAATTTTTCTACACCTACTCAATTAAATCCTTATTTCTATTCTAGAATACTAATAGGAATTTTAGTAAAAATTTCGGCAGAATCTCCCCTAAAATATTAGACCTTTTACAGCAATTTCTTACAGAATTCTTCTAACAATTAAAAATATCACATCACAGGCAGCTAATATTAATCCTCCCCAGGCCAATCCAAGCTACATCACACAGATATTATATATATAGAGCTCTAGGGGCAAATATCTTCACATGATGCAAGATACAAAATAAAAACAAGGATTTCGTTTGAAAACGTAATGGACTTTTAGAAAAATCTTTGAAAAACCACACACAGAACCTAACACTCCATAACTTTGTGGGTACGGGTTTTAACATACTATATCCCATCACTATATATCATCATCACATACAGTACTTACAAAATCTCCCAAAATACTAAATATTACACAGATTTTTTTAACTACCCTCATTCTACATAATTGAAGTTAACTACCAAAAAAAGTAACACTACGAAAAAAAGATTCTCCATTCATTTTCCTTTCTCTTTCCTTTGCCAGAATAACTCGTTGCTTCCTTTCTCTACATTGGTTGGTTAAAAAGAAGTAGGAATTAAAAAAAATCAATAATGAACATCTAATACACATGAGGGGTTAAGCATACCTTGCGAAGGGATATCAGATTAAGCACGCGTTCATTTGGAATGGTAACCCCTGCATTTTTTTTGTCGTAGGAATTGCACTTGTAATGTGAAAAAAAACAATTTTGTATGTAATTGGATCATATGAATACAGTCAATCCAACAAAGTGACCATCAAAAGTAGAAGCACTGAATGTTAATGGATCATCTTCATTAACAGGAATGCGAAAAATGTATAATCTTCTTGTGCTTTCTATACTATCGTTCTGCCGAGGTGGTGGGAAAACAAAGAATATAATATCGTCTAAAATGAACGAACCGTAAGTAGGAACAGCACAACAAATGCCTATTCAAAAAATAAGGATTATAAAGCGAAATGAATCACAATTTTATATCAAAACTTGAGGCTCAGATGAGGTTCAAACGTATAATCACTGCTCTTATTTCTAATAAAGTCTCTCTCCTAAGCCTGAATCAACTACAAATATTACTACTGCCTTGCCAGCGTTATAGATTACGTAGCAGTAGAAAGAACTAAACAGGCAATAAGATTGCATTGACAGGTTTGAACAAATAACCAAAAATTAAATCACACCTTAGCAGTGGACATATATGCACCATCATCATCACCTCCAAGAATGAAAAACATAGTACCACAAAAAAATGCAGGATTATCTGTAAAACAATCTGTCTTTTTTCGCTTGAAGTTTCAAAAATACAATCACTGTCACAATGAATTCATATGTTACTACATACATCTATCTATGTTGCTTCCACTAAAAATACAGTCACTGTCACAATGAATTCAAAAATACAATCACTGTAACAATGAATTCATAGGTTACTACATACATCTATCTATTCAATTAGTCTTTTTCCAGAATGGACTAAGAATTAGTTTGCTTGAAATCGCAAATGTTCTGAAACTTGCTGAAGAACAAAAACTATTTAATTTTCATAGCCTACCTTATTTAAAAATGGACAAAAGTAATTTAGGTTGCGCTGAAGAAAATACTCAAATTCGAACAACAACTGGGTATAAATAAAAAACTGCAAGTGGATATTCAACAATCAAAGGAGAAGTTTAAGGAGTTCACCATTCTTTTGTACAATTAAGGTTTGAAATATTGTACCTATGAAAACAACTTCTTTTGCTGGAGTTTGAGGAATGGCAATACATTTAGCTATTATTTTTGTTATTCATCGTGCATGTTGGAGTACATGTTTTCCTCTATGATCAGCTAAGATATAATGAAATGTCACGCCCAGCTTCTCAAAAGAGAATACGGAATACGGATACGCGACAAAAGTCCAGCGAATGATTTTCATCATCCATAAGCTGTTCAAGAATCTTTACAACATTCACAAGAATAATCAGAGTCGGAAGCAAAAGAATCAACCATCATGCACATATGAACCAAAATACCAACAAGAATACTTGAAACCAAAATATATCAATCTCAAATGATCATGATCTGAATATGTCAAATATCCTGGGTCACATTTTCCAAATACAAAATAAATCCAAGTACAAGAATACAATATTGTTCAAAACAAGAAACAAGAATAATAATAGCAAAATCCAGCACTAATACTTCATGTCACCAATAACGTCTGGAACCTGTTCTCCAAAATCTGCAATTTAACAATTGCAAGGATAGAAAAAAGAAAACAAGTACCCGTCAATTGCAAGTTATGGGCTGCTTGTAATGCAGGATATAAGTACATTGGGAAAAACTAACTAATAGCCTAGTATAAGCATGGTAACAAAAACATAACAACTAGCATGATAAGGTGAACAAGTACAAGTGGCATATATCCAAAGTCAAGTGAAAAAGTATCATGTAAACATGTATCAAGTGTCAAGTATCATGTAATCATGTATCAAGTGTCATGTATCAAGTGATCAAGTATCAAGTAAGCATGTATCATGTTCACGTGTCATGTTCAAGTATCAGTTCAAGTATCATGTGTCAAGTCTTGTAGTGATTGCTATCTAGGTATCACTTCATGCATCCCACACCGCATGGTTGCTACAACAAAGAATTTCTCTTTAGATTTCATAGTGGACCATAGAGGATAGTATACTCAGGGACAAGAACAGAAACAGGTTCATGAATAAAACAGGTACACGAATCATTTGATTCATGCATCAACAGGTTCATGAATCAACAGGTACACGACCAACAAGTCCGTGCATCAACAGGTAACAGGTACATGACCAACAGGTCCATGCATCAACAAGTAATAGGTACATGAACCAATAGGTCCATGCATCAATAGGTAACAGGTACATGAACCAATAGTTCCATGCATCAACAGGTTCATGTATCAACATGAACCAAAATGGGAAACACGGGCCCCCTTCCGAGTACACGTTTCTGAATTATCTACTATTAGATCTTTCCCTTAAAATCCCGGCTTGATTATTTATTATTTATATCAAACAAGCATGTATGTGTCACGAAATAAGACAAGTATATCATGGTATGATCAACTAACAAGTTCAAGTTGCAAGATAAACATGTACGGGTGCAGGATAACACAAAATGATAAAATAACCAAATTTCTAGTTCAGGACAACAAGACCATACTGCAGTAAAACTGACATTTCTGTTGTTACAAGCATGAAAATATAAATCCTTTGAAACGTATAGAAAATAGACTCCCAACTGAATCCAGCGAATACAAATAAGTCATATACTAATTCACAAATACACAACCCAAAACTGATTTGAATTCAGAAATTAGGTTCAGCCAGAAATCAGGAAATCGAGTTCAAGAGCAAGAAAACAGCATGAAAACTCATTAAATAAATTTTTAAAAAATCTAGGGTATTCCCCTATATGTCTAGTATCAGAATATAAAGTTTCATAATTTTTTAGTAAAATTAGATCAGTCATCAAAAATTATAAAGCATCAATAAACGATAGTTGGGCAAATTTGGAATTCCCAACACTGCTGTACGAAAACTGTAATATCTCACAAACCATAAAACGAAATCCTAATACGCCAAAGGGAGATGAAAATAGATAGAATAAGCTAACTTTTACATTTTACAAATATTTTCCATACAGTAAAAGGAATCAGAGTGAAAAT
Organism: Hemerocallis citrina; assembly: GCA_017893485.1. Lineage (NCBI taxonomy): Eukaryota > Viridiplantae > Streptophyta > Magnoliopsida > Asparagales > Asphodelaceae > Hemerocallis > Hemerocallis citrina. Next base: position 223,110 of record JACEHZ010000254.1, read on the forward strand.
ACAAATCTTTACAGAACAGTGAGCAAAATCTAGCAAGCATGAAACGACAAATAAAACTCATCAATAGAATCCACCAAAATTCTGGGTAATCCCTAAATTGGTATAGAAACACTGACCAAAATTTCAGATCAAAATAACATGTTTAGAACTAGTATCAAAATAATTTAATCATCAAAATCATCAAGAAACAAAATCTGGAATCCATCCTCTCTTCGGAGAATCCACTGAAACGTGCTATTTGTATAAAAGTCTAAAAGAAAAAAACAAGACTTCTGAGTTGAAGATAAGTATCCAAATAAGATTAAGATCTTATTTTATCAATAATCCATATTTGTGGCAATGAAAGACTATTTTGATTGTTCCTCCCCGATATGATATATTCAAATATAAATAAATAAAATATGATCTGTCTTCACACCTCTGTAGTAAAAAAGTCATAACTCACATAAACGAAAATGAAATCGAGCAAGGTCAGAGGGATTGGAAAGAAGAAGAATTTCTCTAAAACTCATGTTTTATACTGAAATTAAGATTCTGACCTTAATATGGTCTAAATTACTGATTAAGACAGAATATCGGCAAAACGCAGAATTTTCTCAAAAACCAAAATCAACATAGATTCAACGAAACTTGATCCAACACAACCAAACATAAATTCGAGTCTACCAAGTGTCCAAACATCATAAAAATAGGGTAATTAACATATCCAAGCAAGTCTATCACATGTATCTCAACAATTACTCAAATTCTCACAAAAAAATCCACATACATGATCAAATCAAGAACGGAAAAAACCTAAGTTAATTCATGTCATATGTATCGTGAGGAAACTATGGTCAAAATACTATAGAGACAATATCAACAAGGGGTTTCACACACAAATTGTCTCTAGAACCCAACTACACTATAAGCAGAATTTATGGCTTGTATCATACAAAGAAATTTGAGTACAAGTTACTTGCCTTAACCGACGACGAAAACGACACCAAGCAAGAATAACGGGAACGGACCCCGGCATGAACTCAACGATCGCACAACCCACGAACCCCGAACAAAACACGACGAAACCAAACACGAATAAAAGCAAACGAACACGAAATCACCACGAACCAAGACGGGAACCAACAAACCAAACGGCGAACAACCAGCACCACTAACATGTGCACTCACGCACGCACCAAGAGAGAGAACGGACGAGGTAACGAGATAAGGAATGGTAGCAAAGGAAGCTCGCACGGCTACCATTGCTCGCTGCGGGCTGCTGCTGGACTGCTGACGGGGAAGGACTGCAGGTGGCCTGCGACGGAGCCAAGGCGGAGGACGGCAGGGAGAGAGCAGGGACACGGGGGTTGAGCGGTGCAACCAGGGAGAGGGGTGGACGGGAGAGACTGGGGGCTGTGCAAGAGGTGAGCAGGAGACGCCGGTGGTCAGGGTTGGCTTGGAGGATGAACGGGAGAGAGATGAGAAGAAGGCGGCGAAAGGATGGGGGGAAACGAACAGGTGCATGGGGGTATAAATATGGGTGTAGTTTAGGGTTTAGAGAGTTAAGGATGACGGCTTAACAGTAAGGGGTAGAACGGGTCGGGTACATGGGCAGGGGTATTAACTGGTTAATGGGTAAATAAGAGTTAGCAGGGTATAGGGTTGAGTGTATTAATGGGTGTAATGGGTTTATAGGGTCAGGGGAAAATATCCAATAGGGAAAGTATGGTATAAAAATCCATTAGAAAATAAAATAATCAATGAAACTGTAGGTTTGGTTTATATAACAAAATAAAATTTTACTACAATATGGAATCTATTTGAAATAATTATAAATACAATCAGAATTTTATAGAACTACTAATAATAATAATAAAAACAATACCATTAACAATAATAACAATAATAGTATTAAAAATAACAGTAATAATAATAATATTACTGAGAATAATAATAATAGTAAGAAAAGTGACAAAAATAATAATAGTAATAATAATAACAGTAATAGTAACAATAATAGGAATCAAAGTAATAATATCAATAATAAGATTTACAAATAAAATTATCGGTCGAAAATAGATTTGAAAGCGGAAAACTAATTTACAAAAATTTTAAATACAGGAAATACACAGAAAATACATTTTTGGGGAAACAGGGGTTACATGAAAGCTTTCACCCAAAGGAGAAACAAGTTGAGTGTTTTCAGTTTTAACATCTACTCTAGGAAAATATATGATGATTAACTTTGACGTTCTAATTATTTTAACAAACTAATCAAGACATTGTAGAGTAATTATTAACTACTATGATCTATCTGCATTTGAAACTGTAGAGTAATGGGTACATGCATTTGAAGTCAATATCTATTGCAGCTGCAGTTGCATTTCTAAGTTTTTTTAATGCTTGTTAGTTGGTTTCATGTTTAATATTTGTTATGTTTAATATTTTGCTGTTGCATGAAATATACTGATTTGTCCACTTGCTAACCATGTTTTATTATAGGAAAACACTACTAACTGTGAGTTTTCTTACCTTTTAAGCATATACGGAACGATATAAACAATATAGTTATTATAGTTTTAGAAAAGTACTACAAAAGTATAAGACCATTATATGCTATCTGAACTGGCATTGTATAGATCATGGAATTAGTGCATTTGCCAGTAACTTATACTCAATTACTGAATTGCATTTGGGAAACATGTGTCCAGGCCCCTTGGTTTTTTCTCTTTCTCTTCAATTCCCTCATGTCTCATGATTGTACTTAGTTCTGCCAATCATCCTTTCTTACCCTTACCAGAGGAAATATTTTTCCCGAAATCTAAAATATATTTTTCCTTAATTAAAACTCAACATAATATTAAGAAAATGAAACTGTATGTATAAATCATAACATTGGTATATGTAGGAATACAACATAGAAACCAACAATTTCATTAGACTGATAGATGTTCAATATCAAGAAATTGACAATATATTGGCAATGTTAGATGGTGTTTATATGCCCACCATCCTATCAACATTAGGCAGCTGTATCATAGAAGTAAAAGCTACTTGATGCCAATGATAATGAAGGAAAGTATAATCTATATAACAAACCATCTATGATAATAATTGTCTTAAATGAGAAATCTTTGTTACGGTGGTGACATATAGAATTACAGCGAAAGAGTAAGTTATATAACATGAATGAAAATTGTGAAGAATAATGACATCGAAGAAATCAGGATTAAAGGCACATTCTCCTTTTTATGTTCAGTTGGTCTAGAAATGCTTACACTTCATGATTTGTACTAATTCATGTACAGGATTAAAGAAATTTTCTCTGGAGGCTTAGGCAGCAACAACAACAACAACAACAACAACAAACTTGTGCCTTATGTGTGCTAAATAATCTAGTTAGAGTGGAGGGGGTGAGGAATTGTCTTCCTGCATCTTCTTCTTATAAAACAATCATGAGGTGCTATCTCCATAAAAATACTGTCATTATTTGTCAATCCTCATTGGACCACCAGTAGGCTAGCTCTCGCTCAATGCGCATGTTAGCTAAGATGCCTCTACCTTGTTGAATTGGAGCAGCAAATGGAATACCTGAGGTTGATTTACTGCTCAGGAAAATCATTTAAAATGTAAATTGTTCAGTGTTTGAAGTGAATTATGCATCTCATAAAGATTGTTGAAAAGTGAAAAGTGCTAACTAAAATTCTTTAAACATCAATCATCTGATCTTTTACTGTTTCTACCACAATGATACAGCACACACAAATTTGTTGTTTTGCATTCGTTTATTGTCAGATTGAACTTATTCCCCATGTTCGATATTGTTCCTTAATATGCAATTCCAGAATCTCGCAAACCCAATAGCTCTCCTTTTGAGTTCATTTATGATGCTTCGCAACAATAAGAACAAAGCCTTTGACCCCAACTAAATGTAACACAAATCCCAACTAAATGAGTAGTCGGTGTGCAGTGAAAATTTTGATGAAACAGGGAGGGGTTGGTGGTATACCTGAGATGTAGAGACTTAAGCTATGTCTGCACCCTTGCAAGTTGTGCTATTTGTAGGACGGCTTGTGTAATTAACAATAGTTTTCTCTAACAAATAGTAGAGTATATGGAAGTTACAGATCAATGAAGAAATCTACATATATAGTCAAGAAATTTGTTAGTAATCTGGATTTGCATCGAGGTGTGATTATGATTTTCAGTACAGCCAAAGTAGATTACAATTAACACAACTTTATCATGTCTTTGAGATTGTAGCTCGAATAGTAGAATCAAATATAGAAAGATAAATTTGATGGAACCCAAGATAGCATTTGAACTACATGATTGAATGATTCATTTCGAAGGAGCTTGTATAACACTTCAGAGTTGTCCAATCTTAAAAACTCACTACTCTGCAATAAGGATGCATTAACTCCGCCTACATTCATTCCCTTGACAAACATTCATTCAATAGTTTAACAAAGAGGAGCTTGTATACCACTTTGAAGATGGTTAATTCATGTTTTATTACTGTCCTTGTGACTTTTTATGACATGTTCCTCACCATCAGTATAAGCTAGTATTTCTCATGATGTCTTAGCAAAGATTACTATACAGTACATAAGTTTAAAGAAGAAGAAAGTTTTCCCCGAAGTAACTTAATTTATTAATCATGCAGCAGAAAGCTACATAAAAAAGTGTGCTATATAAAATAAGAGCATGTAAATGTTTTCAGGATGGATTTACCTGAATGTCCAGCAAGAGCCGCAGTGTCCCTGATCTTTTATGGGGCTCACTATTCCGGCCTTCCTCGAATCTTTCTGCAATACCAAACACATCATCGAAAGATATGGTTTAGCTTAAAAAGAACATAAATTAACTTATTCACCTTGCACTTTAACATATAACCATATATTTTTGGATCGATTTGCTAATTTACATTCCCTTAGCACACTAATAAAAATTAAACAAAAAATTTTGATTTTATGGCACACACTAAATTCATGGCTCAGTATCTCTTAGTAACTTGCAAGGGTGTAGACTTAATTATACCTGAGATGTAGAGACGGTGAAATCGGTGACGGTGAGGGATTCGGTGGTTGGATGGAGTCGCAGTTGAGCGGCATCGGGGTTGGCGCTTGTGAAGTTTAAAGAAGAAGAAAGCTTTTCCTGAAGTAACTTAATTTATCAGTCATAGGGCAGAAAGCTACATCAAAAAGTGTACTATACAAAATAAGAGCATGTAAATGTTTTCAGGATGAATTTACCTGAATGTCCAGCAAGAGCCACAGTGTCCCTGGTCTTTTACAAGGCTCACTATTCCGGCCTCCCTCGAATCTTTCTACAATGCCAAACACATCATCAAAAGATATGGTTTAGCTTAAAAAGAATATAAATTAACTTATTCACTTTGCACTTTAACATATAACCATATATTTTTGGACCGATTTGCTAATTTACATTCCCTTTGTTGGATCCTGTAGGCTAAGCAACAAACACTAGAGGGGGGGGGGGGGTGAATAGTGTTTATTAAAAATAAATTGCGGAATAAATAATTTCTCTCGGCACAGTTGACTTAGAGGGGAACCAGTCGACTGAAATAGCCAAATAAAAGAAACTTGAATTCTCGATGCAGTCGACTTATAGATAAGGCAGGCGACTGATGAGACAAAGAGAATAACTAATACGAGACTGATCAGTCGACTGATACGAAGCTGAGTCGACTGGCCAGACAAGTTTTGCAGAACTTAAGTTAACAAAAGTAAATGCAATCACAAGATAATCAATCACAGAGTACACAAGATATATCCCGGTTCGGTCCTCCCGACCTACATCCAGTCCCCAAGCAACCCACTTGAGATTTCCACTATTCTTGAAAAATTACAAGAATACCCTACGGCGTTACGACAACAACCTTGTCTAACCCGTAGTCCTTTCTCTCAACCGGAGAAAGCAGACCCACTCTTCAACCAAGAGTGAAAAGACACCGACTCTACAACCAAGAGTCAAAAACACTCTCCAACCGAGAGCAAGAGTACAAGAGGAATTTTACAATCAACCTATAGCCTTGTTGTTGTATGTGTTGATGCACGTGGCTAAAGAAATAGGTTGACTTCTATACTCAGTCCAAAGCGAATTCAATGCTATACTGGACTGAATGTAGAGAACCAAAGTGTGTGAACTTGAAAGCTTTGTTCTTTACAGAAAATCACTTAATTTGTTTTTCTCAAGAGTGCTCGGGTGTATGTAAGAAATCAAGTAAGTTTTTCTGTTTTGAGAAGAAACTCTATATAAAGAGTTTTGATCTTCTGAACGTTGGAAAGCAGTTACATAACTGTTCAACCAACGGATCAGACCGTTTGAGTTTGAAAAACTTCATTTTTGAAAATCAGAAAACGGTCAAAAACTCTCGAACAGTCGACTGGGTTGCCATATGAGTTGACTGATCAGAGTTTGAATAATTTTAAACAGTTTTGTACTTGGCAGTCGACTGACAAGAGCTTAAGTCGACTGGTACTTAAAAGTTAAAATTCTTCAAACTGTTTTGACTTATTTTTGGAGTTTTGAAGAGACACATATGATGAAATTTTGAGTATATGTGTGTGTGTGTGTGTTGACAAGGCTTTACATCATACTAAGACTCAACAAAAAATAAAATACAATATTTATAAAACATTTGAGCTTGAAGTCTTGAGTCTTGAGTCTTGAGTTGAAAACTTGATCCTTGTCTTCTTCATCTGTATTTGTTTGAGCTTGTCTGTTTGTTCAGCTAGAATTGTCTTTAGTCTCTGCACTGCAATGTCAGCTGTATAATATAGACACATGATGCATTGTGTTGTGATCATCAAAATCAAGAACCAACATTCTCCCCCTTTTTGATGATGACAACACAATAGCTGATAACCATTTATAAACAGACATACAAGCATAGATTTAAAAACTCCCCCGGTTAAAAGCACAATATGCATACATAAAGAATCAATTTTGATATACAGACTGTATCAGTCGACTGGAGAATAGATCAGGCGACTGAGCAGAACCTGCATACATTATATCATAGCTGCAGTAGCATCAGTCGACTATATTCTTGGTTAAGTCGACTGACCAGAGAAATAATACTGAACAGTTGTTTCACAAATAAAACATAGATCACAGAACTCACAGATAATAAAGCAACAGAACATAACACAGAAACTATCTCTCCCCCTTTGGAATCATCAAAAAAAACATAAAATAACAAGATAATGCATTTAAAAAGAAAGTTTAATACATAGAAAGGAAATCCATTGGAAAGAAAAGAGCAAATACATAAAAAGTAAAAAAAATCTTCAATCATCATCTTCGTCAGAATCTTCATCTTCATCTTGAGAAGGAGTAGGAAATTGATTAGTGAAGAGATGAGTAAGATGGGCTACCTCAGAACCAACTTGGTTTATTTGGGAACCAAGAGAAGAAAGATATCTATTGACTTGGACTGAATGATTAATGAGATAAGACACACAGTCGTACATGGTTCGAGGATCATCATAATTGGCTTGAGGGAGAGGTGGATCATCAGAAGTAGAAGGTTGAGGAGCTCTAGGTCTAGATGTTGAACCTAAAGGAGCTTGGGACAGTGGAGGAGATCGAGGAGGTGATCGAGTAGGGGCATCAAGAAGTTTCATGCGTGCCAAACTAGCACGATCGAAACACTCATATCTAGAGACAACATGTGTCTCAGATTCAAGATCAACTTTATAAGCAATAAAGATTCTAGTTAGAAGACCACCAAAGGGTAAAAAGTGAGTATGATCTTGATTGAGTCTTGAAAAGATGACATGACCCCAATTAACAGCTATTCTACCAAAAATTGCGTATATCGCTTTTTGTAATTCAGTAGAATATTGGTCATAACTCCCCTTTTTAGGAAGGATGTTATAAGCTAATATTCTACCAACAAGCTTAGCAATTGGTTGTAGATATTTGCTTGTCATTGGTAGTCGAGAATGTGGTAAAAGAATTCTAGATAAAATAGAGGGATTATCTAACACAATGTCATCAAGAGGTGATCCTACATCATCAATACCCAAAATTTCATTAATCCTAGTCGGTGTGAGTTGCATTCTAATATTTTTCACCGATGACCGGATTAGGACTTCCCCATTAGGTCTTCGCACAAATTTCATATTTGTATAAAACAAATAGATTAGTTGGGGGTAGTAATTGGGTTGATTAGATAATGAGAGGAAATCATAAAGACTAGAATTTTGAAAAAGTGGAGTTAGATTAAAAGGATCTAGATCATTAAAATTTACAAATCTTCCAGGGAAGATTTGGATGGTACAAAATAGATACCAACGATCAAGTAGTTCAGGGCTCAAAAGGTATTGAGTGTACTCCTGTGAAGAGGAAGAACCCTCATGAGATCTTTTCGATCGTTTGGGAGCCATTAGGGTTTTGAAAAGGAAACAGGAAGAGGAGATGTTACCAAGATGGAAGAGACACAAATGCAAACAGCAGTCGACTTGCAGATACAGTCGGATTGGAGCTTCTTCTTCTTCTTTTCTTGTCTTAGGGTTTGCAAATTTGGGGGTAAATTGGAATCGGTAGAAGTGAAAGAGAGTGGCTGGTAAGAGGTGGTTTTAACTGAGAAAAGACGGCTCAAATTTAATGTAAAGATATCAACGGCTGAGATCCAAGGTCACGGGTGAGAAATCGAGGGGTTTTATCTCAAAAATTTTGATGAAGACTCGCTGAAGACAGTTTATCTCGCGACAGTCGACTGTTAGTGGTGATCAGTCGACTGAGTCGAGAAAAGCATAAAACAGATATATCTATTAATCAGTCGACCGGTCTATGAACCAGGCGACTGGTTAGATAAAAAATATATGTTTTAAAATGCAGTTCAGTCGACTTAGACACAAAGATAGTCGACTTAACAGAAACCAAGTTCAACAAATATCAATAAAATCACAAATTCCAAGTTCTCTTCTGAACTTAATGAAAGTATCTTCTTTAAGGGGTTTGGTAAATATATCTGCTACTTGTTTATCAGTAGAGATAAAGTCTAAAGAAATATCTCCTTTTAAAACATGATCACGTAGAAAATGATGTCGAATATCAATATGTTTCGTACGTGAATGTTGAATCGGATTTTTAGATAGATTAATTGCGCTGGTATTATCGCACATAATTGAGGGTTTCTCAAATGAAATACCATAATCTAACAGGGTTTGTTTCATCCATAAAATTTGTGCACATGCCAAACTTGCAGCGATATATTCAGCTTCTGTGGTTGATAGGGATACAGAGTTTTGCTTTTTACTGCACCAAGATACTAGGGAATGTCCCAAAAAGTGACATGTACCACTAGTACTCTTGCGATCAGTTTTGCTTCCAGCAAAATCGGCATCGCTATAAGACAAAAGTTGAAAGTTATCGGTGCGTGGATAAAATAAACCATATTCAGATGTGCCTTAATATATCTTAAAATTCATTTCACTGCTTTTAAATGAGATTCTTTAGGACTAGATTGATATCTAGCACATAAACATACGCTGAACATAATATCTGGTCTACTTGCAGTAATATATAAGAGTGAACCAATCATACCTCGATAGAGTTTTTGATCAACACTCTTACCTAATAAATCTTTGTCAAGAGTAGTAGTAGTTGCCATAGGTGTGGATTTACTACTAGTACTATCCATGTGAAAACGTTTGAGTAATTCCTTAGCATATTTGCCTTGATTGATAAATATGCCATTTGAAGATTGTTTAATTTGCAATCCAAGGAAATAATTGAGTTCACCCATGTGACTCATCTCAAATTCATTTTTCATGGTATTAGCAAATTCTTGACATAGATTATTATTAGTAGAACCAAAAATTATATCATCAACATATATTTGTATGATTAAAATATCATTCTTAACTCTTTTGATAAACAAAGTAGTGTCTACTTTACCTATTTCAAATCCTGTTTCTAAAAGAAAAGTTTTCAGACGATCATACCAAGCACGAGGTGCTTGTTTAAGACCGTATAAAGCCTTTTTCAATTTATAAACATGATTTGGAAATTGTTCATGTTCAAAACCTGGTGGTTGTTTAACATAAACATTTTCCTTAATGAACCCATTAAGAAAGGCACTTTTCACATCTATTTGATAAAGTATAAAATTCATAAAACAAGCAAAAGATAATAAAATACGAATAGATTCTAGTCTAGCAACAGGAGCATATGTTTCATCAAAATCTATACCTTCTTCTTGATTGTATCCTTGGGCAACTAATCTAGCCTTGTTCCTTACAACTTGTCCTGATTCATCTAACTTATTCTTGAATACCCATTTGGTACCAATGATAGTCTGATCAGGAGGTCTAGGAACTAAATCCCATACATCATTCCTTATAAATTGGTTTAGTTCATCTTGCATGGCATTCATCCAATATTCATTCTCACAAGCTTCTTGTATATTTTTTGGTTCAAAATCCGACAAGAATGCTGTATGAGAGATCATATTAACATGTGAACGTGTCTGAATACCATGAGAGATGTCACCAATTATTAAGTCGTGAGGATGATCTTTAACTTCAACAAATGACTTTGGTAAAGTTGAAGATATCACAATCGGATCAGTCGACTTGACTTGTTCTTCAGTCGACTGCTTTACGTCAGTCGACTGGTAGACCTTATCAGTCGACTTATCAGACAGATTAGTTTGCTCTAAGGATTTAATCACATTATCTAAAGGTGATAAATCAGTTTCATCATCTTTATTTAAGGTTGATGAAGGTAAGGATTCATCGAATGTAACATGCATTGATTCTTCAATAGTCATTGTAGACTTATTGAAAATTCTATATGCTTTACTCCTATTTGAGTATCCTAAAAAGATACCCTCATTAGATCTAGGATCAAATTTGTCTAAATTATCTTTTGTGTTTAGAATAAAACACTTACAACCAAATGTCTTAAAGTAAGAGACTTTAGGAATTTTATTAAAAAATAACTCGTAACAAGTCTTCTTTAGTTTAGGTCTTAGAAGAATTCTATTCAAAACATAACAAGCTGTAGCAACAGCTTCAGCCCAAAAATGCTTTGGTAGATTGCTTTCAACAAGCATAGTACGTGCGCATTCTTGCAAAGTCCTATTCTTTCTTTCAACCACACCATTTTGTGGTGAAGCTCTAGGAAATGCAAACGAATGTGTTATACCATTCTTGTTGCAATATTCTGTAAATGTTTTATTTTCAAATTCTCCACCATGATCACTTCTAATAGTGACTATGGTTAGAGATCTTTGATTTTGAACACGTTTACAAAAGTGTGCAAATTCTTCAAAAACATCATTTTTATGTTTTAAAAAGAATGTCCAAGTGAATCTTGAAAAATCATCTACTAAAACAAACACATATCTACTTTTATTTAAAGAAGCAACTCTAGTAGGGCCAAATAAATCCATATGAATTAATTCAAGTGGCCTACTAGTAGAGATTACGTCTTTTGTTTTAAAAGTGGATTTGATTTGTTTTCCTAGTTGACATGCATCACATAACTTATCATTTTTAAAGGATAATTTTGGCAGTCCTTTAACTAGGTTATATTTAGATAATTTTGAGAGATTTTTCATGTTCACATGTCCAAATCTTCTATGCCATAACCAAGATTCATTGTTAGAGACTATTAAACAAAAATCATTTGAAAAATCAATTGTATTCAAACATAATTCATAAATATTGTTTTTACGAAAGCCTTGAAAAATAACATTCTCCATAGTAGAATCATAAATTAAGCATGCATCTTTTTCAAAAACTATTTTATAACCTTTATCACACAATTGACTAATACTTAAGAGATTATGCTTTAAACCATTAACCAAAAGCACATTTTCTATAATAGGATTAGATATTTTACCGACCATGCCAATACCGATGACTTTTCCTTTGTTGTTATCTCCAAAGGTGACGGTTCCTCCATCTATATTTTGAATGGTGGATAGTACGTTGGCATGCCCTGTCATGTGTTTTGAACATCCGCTGTCTAATATCCAGCGTTCTTTCTTGGGTACCTATAAAAAGTTTGAGGTAAATATGGTACCCTTTTTTTATTGGGTCCAAAGCACATTAGTTTGGGGGAAACCAAACCCATGAAGAGTTTGATCTTCCTCCATAAGCAGGAATATAATTGGTAGAAGTACACACATTCAGCATATAAGAATTGATATAAGCAATTCTATCATTCTGATTAAGATTGACTGGAACCCATACTAGTTTGTTCTGTCCAGTCGACTTACCAGTGTTCCTCAGTCGACTGTTAGTGTACATCAGTCGACTGGTAGATCCACTAGGTCGACTTATAAGAGGTTTTGATCTCATGGAATAAGATCCACTTTCTCTGGACAGACGACTGGTGGTATGGTTCAGTCGACTTAACCGAACGTTAGTATCACTTTTATCACTGAATTTAACAACCTTTGGTTTTGCAAAGAAATCATATAACTTGTGTGTAACACTAGAAATAGATGCTGACTTATTCTTACTAGTGTTTAAAGCAGGAGATTCTTTTACAGAAGATTTCTTAAAACCAAGTCCAAATTTTTGACTAGACGTAACTTGATGATGAAGCATATCATTTAAATTCTCTTTGCCTTTGTTAAACTTAGATACATTCTTTGAAATCTCTTCATAATTCTTTTTGAGAGTTTCAAGATCAGTATCTAGACTTGCAAGGCGAGAATTTAAGGATTTTACTTCCTTATCAAGATTAAGATTTTCTTGATTAAGTGTTTGATTCACTTTCTCAAGATTCTTAACTCTAATCTTTTCTTTCTTTAACTCCTGAAATATTTCATTAAATGCATCAAGAAGATCTTCGGAATCATAATCATTACTTACATGCTCTTGTTGTGCAGCCATAAAACATACATTTGCCACTTCGTTATTTTCATCCGTTTCTTCTTCGGAAGATGAATCACTATCATCCCATGTGGCTTGATACGCCTTTTTGTTCTTGGCAAATTTGTTCTTTGGATATTTGTCCTTCTTGAAGTTAGATGTTTTTCCCTTGTTCTTTGCATTTTCCAAGGGACAATCTTTCTTCATGTGACCTATTTTATTGCACCTGAAACATGTAGGAGGGTCATTAGAATCTTTTATTTTAGAATGAAACTTACCCTTCTTTAAGAACTTCTTGAATCTCCGAGTGAACATTGCTATTTCTTCTTCATCTTCTTCCTCATCTTCTGAATCAGTCATGGCTTTAAAAGCCAATGATTTCTTCTTTGCTTGGTGTGATTCAGTATCTTTCTTTCGATCTTCAAGTTGGACCTCATATGCCATGAGATTACCAACAAGATTCTCGAGAGTAAGTGTTGACAAGTCATTTGCCTCTTCTATTGCTGTGGTTTTCTTCTCCCATTCTGGAGTGAGTGCTCGTAGAACTTTTCTGACCATCTCTGCTTGGGTATAAGTCTTTCCAAGGGCCACAAGAGAGTTTGTGATGTCTGTGAATCTTGTAATCATCTCAGACACAGTCTCATTGTCCTTCATTCTGAACATTTCAAACCTGTGGACAAGAACAGAAATTTTAGACTCTTTTACTTTATTTGTTCCTTCATGTGTTACCTCGAGTGTATGCCAAATTTGATGTGCAATTGTAGCATTGGATACACGGTTGAATTCTTCCTTCGTCAGTGCACAAAATAAAGCATTCATTGCTTTGGCATTGTTCATAGTTTGACTCTTTTGATCATCATTCCATTGTGCATTTGGAATTGTAGGGGCAGTGTATTCCGTCTCTGTCATTTGCCATATCTCGTAGTTGATTGATTGGAGATAGATTCGCATTCTGCACTTCCAATAGTTGTAGTTCGTTCCATCAAATAGTGGTGGCCGTTGTGTAGATTGGCCTTCATGGTACTAATTTGTATTTGATGTAGTTGCCATTGCCTGTAACCTTGCTCTGATACCAAGTGTTGGATCCTGTAGGCTAAGCAACAAACACTAGAGGGGGGGGGTGAATAGTGTTTATTAAAAATAAATTGCGGAATAAATAATTTCTCTCGGTACAGTCGACTTAGAGGGGAACCAGTCGACTGAAATAGCCAAATAAAAGAAACTTGAATTCTCGATGCAGTCGACTTATAGATAAGGCAGGCGACTGATGAGACAAAGAGAATAACTAATACGAGACTGATCAGTCGACTGATACGAAGCTGAGTCGACTGGCCAGACAAGTTTTGCAGAACTTAAGTTAACAAAAGTAAATGCAATCACAAGATAATCAATCACAGAGTACACAAGAAATATCCTGGTTCGGTCCTCCCGACCTACATCCAGTCCCCAAGCAACCCACTTGAGATTTCCACTATTCTTGAAAAATTACAAGAATACCCTACGGCGTTACGATAACAACCTTGTCTAACCCGTAGTCCTTTCTCTCAACCAGAGAAAGCAGACCCACTCTTCAACCAAGAGTGAAAAGACACCGACTCTACAACCAAGAGTCAAAAACACTCTCCAACCGAGAGCAAGAGTACAAGAGGAATTTTACAATCAACCTATAGCCTTGTTGTTGTATGTGTTGATGCACGTGGCTAAAGAAATAGGTTGACTTCTATACTCAGTCCAAAGCGAATTCAATGCTATACTGGACTGAATGTAGAGAACCAAAGTGTGTGAACTTGAAAGCTTTGTTCTTTACAGAAAATCACTTAATTTGTTTTTCTCAAGAGTGCTCGGGTGTATGTAAGAAATCAAGTAAGTTTTTCTGTTTTGAGAAGAAACTCTATATAAAGAGTTTTGATCTTCTGAACGTTGGAAAGCAGTTACATAACTGTTCAACCAACGGATCAGACCGTTTGAGTTTGAAAAACTTCATTTTTGAAAATCAGAAAACGGTCAAAAACTCTCGAACAGTCGACTGGGTTGCCATATGAGTCGACTGATCAGAGTTTGAATAATTTTAAATAGTTTTGTACTTGGCAGTCGACTGGCAAGAGCTTAAGTCGACTGGTACTTAAAAGTTAAAATTCTTCAAACTGTTTTGACTTATTTTTGGAGTTTTGAAGAGACACATATGATGAAATTTTGAGTATATGTGTGTGTGTGTGTGTTGACAAGGCTTTACATCATACTAAGACTCAACAAAAAATAAAATACAATATTTATAAAACATTTGAGCTTGAAGTCTTGAGTCTTGAGTCTTGAGTTGAAAACTTGATCCTTGTCTTCTTCATCTGTATCTGTTTGAGCTTGTCTGTTTGTTCAGCTAGAATTGTCTTTAGTCTCTGCACTGCAATGTCAGCTGTATAATATAGACACATGATGCATTGTGTTGTGATCATCAAAATCAAGAACCAACACCCTTAGCACACTAATAACAAAATTAAACAGAAAATTCTGATTTTATGGCACACACTAAATTCATGGCTCAGTATCTCATAGTAACTTGCAAGGGTGCAGACTTAAGTATACCTGAGATGTAGAGACGGTGAAATCGGTAACGGAGAGGGATTCGGTGGTTGGATGGGTCGCAGTTGAGCGGCGTCGGGGTTGGCGCTTGTGGTCGGCGATCGGAACAGGGAGGGGGTTGGCATTGGTGGTCTGCCTGTCGATGAGAACGGAAGGGAGGAGCAGGGGGGTTTTGGCTGGCAAGGGATCTGGTGTGTTGGCATTGGACAGAAACAGGTGATGAAATCCAGAACGGAGGTCGGGACTGAAGGTGGGGGGCCACTGTGTGGTGATAGGAGGGGTCGTCGGCGGGAGGGCGGCGCTCAAAAGGCACCGGAGGTGGTCGGAGTTAGTAGGGGGAGAAGAACATGATCGATGAGAGAGAGAGAAAGAGTGGGGAGAGGAGGGAGACAGTGAGAGAGAGAGAGAGAGAGTGAGAGGGAAAGAGATAAAGACAGTGAGCGGGAAAGAGATAAAGACAGTGAGAAAGAGAGAGGGGGGGGGGGGTATTTTGGAAAATAGAGAGAGAGAGTGTGTGGGTTTTGAAATTGTGGGGTTTAAAATTTTGGGCGGGAAAATATGTTTTGTGCGAATCAGTCTGGGCCATTGATTTTGGGGGAGATTGAAGGAAAGCCACTTGATAGCTTTCTTTGTAATTTATTATATAGATAATATATTATTATTACATATATATTATTATAATAATTATATATAATTATCTATATGTATATTAATAAATATGTTTATTATAATAAATTATTTTATATTATTATAGATCAATATGTATGTATTAATATGTATGTATGTATATGTATACAACATGTATGTATCAGAGTATATACTATATATACATACAACCAAACCCATACATACATTATATATAATAGTATACAATATAGAGTATTTATGTATATACATATATACATAAATACGGATTATATATATACATACATACTGTATACAGTTTACCAAATGCCTTTTAGACTTTAATTTTGAAGAAAACTATTTTATCAAAAAAATTTACCAAACAATACTCTAATTTTGAAAATCACAAAAGCAACTTTATATATTTTTTTTCCAGAAAAAATGTTTAAAATGAATTCAAAACAACGAACCAAATGCAGCCTTAATATCCAAATGCCTCGACCTCTTCTTCTAACATTCTTTCTTCATTCCATTCCCTTCTATATATATATATATATATATATATATATATATATATACATATACATAATAGATTTGCCCGTGGGCACGTGCCTACGGCACGTCTTCGGAACGATACAATACACGAAAAGCCTTGTAAATAATAAAACAATAATTATGTAGCTCAAGTTTGAATAGTATGACAATAATTAGTTGTAAATAAAAGTCTATATTTCCATTAGTATATGTTGAAAAATAATTATAAATGGGGATATAAAATCTAACTTCTTAGAACTTTAAGTGTAGAAAATGATGAAATTTTAATTGTTAAAGAGATATTTGTTATTTTTAATATAACATGTGCAATAAAAAAAATATAAAAATTCTGAAAATTTATAAAACTAAAATCTTAAAATCTAAATTTATAAATAAATAAAGAAAGAATGAGAGAGAGAGATAGAGAGAGAAAGAGAGAAATATGAAAAAATGTAGGGAGAAGATAGAAGAGAGATATAGTGATAAAGTAATGAGTTTTTTTAGTTTTGGAGGGGGGGGGGGATTTTGATTTTGGGGTTTGAAATTTTGGGAGGAAAAATATGTTTTGTGAGGTTAGATCTTGGCCTTTGATTTTGAGAGGATTGAAGGTGAGCCACTTGATAGCTTTCTTTGTGTTTTATTATATAGATATATTCTCGTTGACGAACTCTGCTCGCATTTCAAAGCAACATCTCCACATTCCATTTTCATCTCTGTCTTTCTCATTTCAACTTCTTAGAGGAATCCAAGGATGAATTTTATAAGCAAAAAGATTCATCTGTACAATGTGACAATGGGGCTCTACATGCTGGATTGGTGGGAGAGATATCTCTTCAGTATCCTTCGTTTTCTCTCGCATGCAATTATCAATTTTAGCACATAGAATGCAAGCAATTTTCTCTTCATAGCTAGTCATTTTTGTATTTTATTTTATTTATTACTCAATTATGCATACTAATAATTGCCATTGATTTTCAGTGCTATAAAAAAAAGATAAAGAAGGATATTAAAAACCCGTATGAGTTTGAGCTCCCAAGGGAGATTGTTTTCACACAGCTTTTCCCATTATATCTCTAATATTATAGTGGGAGAGTTGAGCTTGTCATTTGTAAACAACCTCTAATTTGTAGACATTCAACTATCTAATCTCAACCATTCATTTTAAGTGGGATTTATACTAACTATTCATTTACTCAATTGTTGTTAGTTACCATAATACCCTCAAAGTTCAAATTTATTTACGACATAATTATTTAGAAAATGTCACTCATATAAAATAAAAGTTTGTGCCACTAGGGATAATTTGTAAAGAGTATGTGATAAGTAAAGGGAGGTCTCAAGTTCGAGGTCAGATTACGACTTATTATTTACTACATACAAAAAAAATAATTAGGATGTGCATGGCACATACAGATTACTAGTAACAGTATAAATGCTCTGGTCTGTTACATTCTCATCACGTTTCTTTTAAAAGTAAGGTGTAAACTAATCGTTAATTATTATAATTTTTGATTTTTTTTGGGAGAAAATTTTGGATGCCTTAATCGGGAATATGACATATTAATCCTGGTGTTGCTCTGGTTCATCTGTTACAAAGGATCCAAGACTACTTAGGAGTTCTACAACAAGTAATTATCCTTTGAATTTTGTATTTCTTTTAAAATTTGAATTTCCCTACAAAATTATTATAAATTTACTTTATTATTATTATTATTATTATTTTGTTTCTTTTCTATTGATTTTTTCTGTGCGGGAGTAACCAGGTGATGTGGATTCATTTGTGGAACAGTCGAGAATCTGACTTTTTGACTTTTGTTGACATTGACTATCACGATCGCTTCCTCCTGACCTGCAAAACGTCTGAAACACCGGGATTGATTCTGGCGACAGGCCCTCCGACGCTCAAGTCAGTAATCAGGAAAAAAATGATAGAGCTTTTTGTGGAAAAAATATCGGTTGCCTTTTTTATGGTAGGGGGCAGAGGGGTACTTATAGTCACCTTTGGAAACAGTTTTGAAATAATTATTCATCTCTACTTCCTAGTGTTTTTGGATAAGAAACAGAGTTTAAATCGTTTCATGATAAGAGATTTGGTTTAAATCGTCTCTTAGAGATAATGATGAATTTGAATTACTCTTTAAATATTCTAGGTTTGTTCATAATGGGCTGTCATCCTGACCCAGTAAGACAGACCCGTATTTGGGTTATTAGGCTTGAAAAAGACCCAATTTCCATTTTTGAACTCGTTTATAGGTAAAATTACCGTTTTACCTCTGAGAGCTTTGAGATTCGTGTACGATTTGAACGGTCCCAATTTAGTTCCATTTTCACCCATATCACAAGTCCGCCACTCCTGAAGACTAAGTTTCATAGCCTTTGAGGAGTAGTTCACCCGTTTCTAATGGTTCATAGAATTTATCAATGTTCTCGGGGACGTTTGAATCTTGCTTGAGGTGTAGTGGTGCTATTCTGATCTTTTAAAGTACCCAAAACTATTTTCAGAATTTTCTAGATTTTTAGTGATTTTTTCAGATTTTTCTGAATTTTTTCCAATTTTTAATCATTTTTTGAATTTTTTTATTCAATTTCAGAATTTTAATAATTAATTTACGAAAGTTTTAATTAATTATCATATATTAATAATTAAAATTTTCAGAATTTTAAAATATTTTCCGAAATAATAATTATTTGTTGAATTTTTAATTAATTTTTTTCGAATTATTAATTATTGTTCGGAAATTTTAAATAATTAATTCAATATATTAATTAAATAAAAGATTAATTAAAAGAAATTGCCTTGATTCAATCACATCCGTTGATCACAGGGCGGCACGCGGGCCAATACGCTGAGGAGAGAGAAGAATCTCTTGACGTGGCAAAATCTGAGTCGTTGATCACGATCAAGCGCGCATCGGGGGGCAGAGCGTTTTCTCTCATTTCTCGTTCAGAAATGCATTTGTTCTGATCTCGTCGAACAGCGCTGAGAGCACTCGTGTTAGCGACACGTGGCAGTCAACGTTGAACCCCCCCTCCCCTTCTTTTTTTGTTTTCTTTTCCTTTCCTTTTTCTTCTTCTTCCTTCGACTTCTCTGAGGATGAGGAGGGTCACTGGAGGTTGGCGAAGAGAGGGGCTCGGCGAGGGGAGCTCGACGAGGGGAACTCGTCGATGTGGAGACGAGCTCGAGGAAATCTCCAGCTTGACAAAACTTCGAGCTTGGGCGAGGGAGCTCAGTTGCGATGAAGGGGACGGTGTTCAGCAGCAGCTCAGCGTTCAGTGAGGAGAACTCTCTGGTGTGGAGATGAGCCCGACGAACGTGATAGAGGTGCAGCTCGGCGATAATGATGGAGATGGAGCTCGGCGAAATCGTGCTTCAAAGTCAGAAGGTGTGGTGATCGGTGGTTCGACCACAAAGCTTCAGAGATGGACGATGAGGAGTTTGGCAAAGAAGTTCTCAAGCTCGTGAGATTTCGGTGAAGAAGTGCTCGAGCATGCAGTGAATGGCCCAAGCTCTGGCCAACTTTTGGAGATGGAGTAGCTATGCGATCAAGGGAGCTCGGCGAGAAGAAGGTCGGCCAATAGCTTGGAGTTGGAGCTCGGTGACGGTCCTGAAGGAGCTCGGAGAGAAGAAGGTCGGCTAATAACTTGGAGTTGGAGCTCGGTGACAGTTCTAAAGGATCTCGTGAGTTGGGTTTGGAAGAAAGTGGTTTTGATGACGAGGATTTGTGATTCGGGTTTGGGTCCAAAATAGGGCAAACCCGAACCGTTATCCCTTTAATTTTTTTTTTTGGCGAATCTCTATCGTCAATCAAGATTGAGCATGGATCAGGAGGAGAATTTTTTCGCCATTTTCAGATCGGGGAAATGTTTTCTTGGAACATGCCACCAAACGATGGCGATGGATTGGTTAAGTGATACATGTTCTTTGACCGTTGACCAGTCAACGGTGTTTTCACCATTTCACGATTGGGGACACGTGTGTTCAGCGCGGCTGTATTGTAACCAACTGTCCCGGTGTTACAAAAGTCCGATCAGGGCACTTAACCCATCGTTTCGAAGCTGACTCGAAGATCTACAATGTGTTTTCAGAAGTCAGTTAAAGAATCATCCATCTTCAGGGTCAAAATAGGCCCGCAATATCCTTGACTCAGTGAAGTTGGGAGGAGCTTCTGTGTCCAAAATCTTTGAAGAGGAGCTTTGCTCCCATGGCTTAAAAAGGGGAGTTTCACAATGAAGGATCTATGAAGAAGGTCTTTCGCAAGAACATTGGGAAGAGTCGTTCCGTATGCGGGATTTGGGGAGAAACTCTAGGGAAGAGTTGAGCTCCGAACTTGTTGTTGCAGAGGGCAGCTTGAGAGACGAGCTTAGTAGAGGATTATAACTCTTGTACTCTTATTGTGACCAGTTATGGGAGAATTCTAATGGCGAGTCATGCCCCGCATCAAGTGGCTTGAGCGGCTCTATGAACCCTGAATGGATTCTGTACTCATCCGGGGTTGTTTTAGGAGTACTCGAATGGCGGGCCGAACTCTGCATACTTGCACGGGGGAAAGTGGCTAGAGTGGCCCTGTGAACCGTGAATGAACTCCAAACAAGGTGACGACAAGTTTTGAGAGCACTCGAATGGCGAGCCGAACTCCGCACACTTACTCTGGAGCATGTGTCTATAGTGGCTCTAAGAACCATGAGTGGACTTCATACTTATCCGGGGTTGTTTCAGGAACACTCGAATGGCGGGACAAACTCCGCATACTTGCTCAGGGATTAGTGGCTAAAGCGGCCCTATGAACCGTGAGTGGACTCCGAACATGGTGATGACAAGTTTTGGGAGCACTCGAATGGCGAGTCGAACTTCGCACACTTTCTCGAGAGCATGTGGCTAGAGCAGCTCTATGAACCATGAGTGGACTCCATACTCATCCGGGAGAGGAGCACTCGAACAGTGGGCCAAACTCTGCATACTTTCTCGGGGGCAAGTGGCTAAAGCGGTCCTATAAACCATGAGTGGACTCTGAACAAGGTGATGATAAGTTTTGGGAGCACTCAAATGGCGAGTCGAACTCCACACACTTTCTCGGGAGCATGTGGCTAGAGCGGTTCTATGAAACATGAGTGGAATCCACACTTTTTGAGGGATAGGCATTTGTACGGCAAGATATACCCCACACACTTGTTTGGGGGCAAGTGTGCTCGTGCGACTCTATAGATTATGAAAGGATCTCGCACTTGTCTGTTGGAGTGCTCAGTGAGGGGATAGAGTGGCTCATGGGTGAACCATATATCTAACTCGTTGTTTGCATCCGATGGACCTGTACAAGAATTTTGCGAAGGAAAATATAGAAAATTTATTGGAGAATAAAATTAAGCGACTGCTTTGATGCTAGCCTTTATTATATGTTGTGATCATTAATTGTCGGCCTTTATTACATGTTTGAAGCTAACTACTTGGAGTGGGTGTTAAGCGCCCTCGTTGTACTTCATCGGGTGCTCGGGGTTCCGAATGAGGAGACTCCGGTTCTCCCTAACGCAATTGACGAGTTGCTCTTTAACTTGATGTGGGAGTGTCTTGTTCACCCAAAGACACTTAGCTTGATGTTCTTGGGAGAAGGAAATTTCTTCTAGTTCTTCTAAGGGTTTAGAGCTGGCTTGTCCCCGCTCTTGGAGGATATCCATAGCATCGAGGGGGAGGATTGAGCCTCCTATTGTGGTGGTGTAACATGCTGGAGCAGCTTCTTGGCTTCCTTTGGCTTCCCCTACCTCTGCTGCTGTAAGGAACTTTATCTTCATGTGGTAGGCTGAAGCAACCGCGTGAAGGGTTGCTAGTCCCGGGCGACCAAAGATGGCATTGTAGGTGGACTTCATGTCGACAACCATGAAATCAAGTGCTTCTGTGCGGGTAGTTGGGGCTTTCCCCACAGTTACTTCAAGGGTGACTATTCCCTCGATTAGAACTGGGGCTCCGAAAAATTCATGGGGAGTGTACCCGACAGGCTTGAGGCTGTCTCGCTTGAGCTTGAGGCCCTCAAACGCATTCAGGAAGAGGATGTTTACCAAGATGTCTTTATCTACCAGGATGAGGCGCACCTCATGATTGACCATACATATATTAATTACTAGTGCGTCGCAGTAATGTGTTCGAACTCCTTCAATATCTTGGTCTGAAAATGTGATCGGGGCCCCCGAGTTCTTGGGAGGGGGGATATTATTCACCGATTTAAATTCTTTGAGAAACACTCTCCTAGAGGAGTTCGATGGTCTCCCCCAAAGGTCCCTCATGGATGGCGTGGAATATTTCCATGCGCCCCGAGCTTTGGGACTTGGTTGGTCTCTCTGGTCTCTTATTGGCTCCTTTTGGAGGAGGTTCGGTGTTGTTCCTTTGGGAAAACTTACTGAGGTACCCCTCGTCGGAGCAAAGCTTCTGGCTCGTCTTTGAGGGCTCGACAGTGATCAGTGAGATTCCCATGATCTTTGTGAAACTTGCACCACTTATTCGTATCTCTTCTTCCACTTGGGGCATTCACCTTGGGGGGAGGTCGAAGGATTCCCTCCTTGTCCACTTCCATGAGGGTTGTAGAGATGCTGGCGTTAAGTGGAGTATACTTCTCAAATTGAGGCATTGAGGGTGGACGATGCTGGCCTGTGACATCCTTCTGGGACTTACTTGGTTCATCTTCGTTGGTGCTCTTCCGTTTGTTCCTGGATGAGGTCACCTTCTGTTCTTGAGGTCGAATAGCATCCTCCATCCGGATGTACTTCTCGACTCTTTGAAGGAGGCCAGAGAAGTCTCGTGGAGGTCTTTTGACAAGAGAGGCTCTGAGGTAATCATGATTTACATTGTGCCTGAAGGCAGCCATGGCTATGGCTGAGTTGAGTGAGGGGATGGATCGAGACTCGGCTGTAAAGCGCCAGACATAAATCTTGAGGGACTCCCCGTCTCTTTGTTTCAAGTCAAGTAGGGAGGCACTTGATTTCTCTGTCTTGCGGCTGGTGACGAAGTGAGTGAGGAAGAGCTCCTTAAGTTGATCAAATGAGAAGACCTAGAGAGAGTCGAGAGAACCACTCCCGTGCAGATGCCTTCAGGGTTGCTGGTAAAGTCTTGCAGAGGATGGAGTCAGATGCTTGGTGGATCATCATGAGGGTTTTAAAACTCTCAATGTGGTATATCGGATCAGTTTGCCTGTTGTATGATTCGAAGGTTGAGACCTTTAAGTTAACAGGGACAGGAGCCTCAATAATCTTCTTGGAGAAGGGGGGTCTAACAGGACTGTATCTTATTTCATATTTTTCTCCTTCTTGCTTCAGTAATGCTAGACGATCTTCCATCTTTCGGAGGCATCGGAGGACGACGTCCTCTTGCTGATCAGATCTGGTGGATCCGCGAGACTCTTCGCATCGCAGTGGAGAAGAATGGTGAGGACTAGGTTGCTGGGTCTGAGGTGGAACTATGCTGAGGGCTTGGAGGATTTCATTCTTGAGCTCTCGAAGCTCTGCCCTGGTAGCCGACATCTCTTCATCGATTCCCTCCATGGGGGCTGTCCTGCTAATTGAAGTCGGGTGCCTCCTCTCCCACGGAGGAGTTCTTCTATGATCCCTTGGAGAGCGGCAACCCCCTCACCCCCTAGGGGAGGGAGATCTTCTTTGCCTTCGTGGAGAGGGACTTCTCTTGCGACCCTGGGAGAAGGACTTCTCCTAGATCTAGAAGACCTAGGAGAAGGGCTTCTCCTGTTTCCCCCTTGTCCTGGATGGGAGGCTTCCTCCCGAGCCCTTCTGTCATTGAGATGGGTCCAGAGGTCAGACTCTTGCTAGCGATTGACGATGTTCGGGTTGTAACTGAGGGGTACAGAAGGAGTAGATGTGTACATCGTTCCTTTGTTTTTGACTAATGTCCTTGTAGATGGTTCGGGGCGACTGCGGTGAGAGCCCCTTAGAGCAGCAGTGCCAGGTGGAGGTGGAGCTAGTTGAAGGAGGGGTTCTGGTTGTGGTGGTTGAATGGTTAGAGGGGGTTCCTCTAGAGGAGGCGATGGTTGAGGAGGGTTGGCTCATCGGCTTGAGGCCGCCGCCTTCCTGTTACTTTGGTGGGCCACCTCTGGAGGATGCAACGGAGGAGGAGGGTTGGCTCGTCGGCCTGAGGCCTCTGCCTTCCCTTTTACCTTTAGGGGCATGTTAGAAACTTGAGTTTCTGGTGAAGTTTTAGTCGGATTTCTTTATGTTCCCACAGACAACGCCAACATGTTACTGCTTTTTTCTCTTCGGGAGTAACCAGATGATGTGGATTCTTTTGTGAAACAGTCGAGAATCTGATTTTTTGACTTTCGTTGACGTTGACTATTGTGATCGCTTTCTCCTGACCTGCAAAATGTCTGAAACACCGGGATTGATCTTGGCAACAGGCCCTCCGACGCTCTAGTCAGTAATCAGGAAGAAAATGATAGAGCTTTTTGTGGAAAAAATATCGGTTACCTTTTTTATGGTGTGTGTGTGGGGGCGGGGGGGGGGGGGGGGGGTATTTATAGTCGCCTTTGGAAACAGTTTTGTGATAATTATTTTTATCCCTACTTCCTGATATTTTTGGATAAGAAACAGAGTTTAAATCGTTTCATGATAAGAGATTTGGTTTAAACCGTCTCTTAGAGATAATCATGAATTTGAATTACTCGTTAAATATCCTAGGTTTGTTCATAATGGGCTGTCATCCTGACCTAGTAAGACAGACCCGTATTTAGGTTATTGGGCTTGGAAAAGACTCAGTTCCCATTTTCGGACCCGTTTATAAGTGAAATTGCCGTTTTACCCCTAAGAGCTTTGAGATCCGTGCCTGATTTGAACGGTCCCGATTTAGTTCTATTTTTTCTCATATCATCTATTTTAGCCATCTCAAGTGTACAACTTTTTTTGGAGGAAGCTTTCAAACTGGAGGAATCTTGCCATCTTAATTGGTTAATTAATCTGTGTGATAACATTCTGCAATTTGGCAAAGAAAAAAAATCTTGAGAGTTTCTCTCTCTAGAAAATTCTAGAGAGAGAAACTAGATCTGGAAAAAGGAACCTAACAAGACCCTAGATCTAACATCCTAGGTGCGGCCGCGGCCGCGCCCCCCTCCCCCCCCCCCCCCCCCCTGTTCGTCCCCTTTTACCCTTCCTCCATGTCCTACTTCCGCCGCAACCCCTCCTCCCTTCCTTCGCGGCGACGAAGAAGAAGCCGTAATCCTTTCTTCGCTCCACGAAGACGAAGCACTTCGCTCCTTCCAACGCTCCACGACATCGAAGCCGCGATCCTCCTTCCAACGCGTCAACGGAGCTCCACGGCGATGTCCCCAACCGCAACCCCCACGATTGCAATGACCCTGCCGCTCCACGAAGTCGATATGCATCGGGGAAGAAGCAGATGATCGGAGATGGTGAGATCCCACGGTAGGGAGCTCGCGACTTCGCCGCCCTTTAGCTCCACGACGTCGACACGGTTCAGGGACGAAGCGACTGGTCGGAGATGGCGAGATCCCACGGTGAGGAGCTCGCGACTTCGCCGTCCTTCAGTCCCCATGGCAACGTCATCGGTTGGCACGCCGGTCTCGCCGCCATCGATGCCTCTGACTGTCGTCTATACGGTGCTCTGCCTTCTACTGGCGCCATCGGTCTCCATCTTTGGTGCCGGAACGGTTCCTTCGCCGCCACCACCATGTCCACGCTCTCGGGGCCAATTACGGTGATCTACAACCATGATTTGGGCTTCTAGGGTTGGTGTAGTCGGCGAAGTAGTCAGAGTTTGTGAGGATGGTAGATACAAAGAAAGAGGCCGGAGCTTGTAACCTGGTCTGTTTGGGTGAGATCTAGAGGGGCAGAGGCTGCATCCAGGTTGCTTCACCTATGACCACAGTCGACGGGGCATTACCACCACTACGCCGTCATAATGGAAGCTAACGCCCAATGCCATCGCCCGTGTGGCGAGAGGAGAAGGTGATACTTCAATTAGCTGGGTCTTGTATTGGTTTTCTGTTTGAGAGAGTGTGTGAGAGAGTGGGTGAGTGAAGATGTTGCTCCTCACTACTCTATGTTGGTGTTGGACTGTATTTGTGAGAAATCACCGGAGATAGGAAGGGCGTGAGAGATGTGAAGGTATCATCTCCACGGCTCTCTTCTTGAATACGGTTCTTGGTGGGAGAGTGATAATTGTTGGATTGGGGGAGGATAGCATGTGCAGAGTGAGCTTGGCGGTTGTCAAACTCCGCCCGTGGGGCTTGGGCCCAAATATGGGGTCCTCCCAGCGAGTAGACTGTTCTCGGCGGTTGTCAAAATTTAGCATGCGGGGCTTGAGCC